>LWMK02000152.1:0-44187 GCA_001693075.2 Taenia saginata
CCAAGCCCTCAACGCCCTTACAAAAAAGCTTTTCCAGCAACGGGCAGGGCTGCTTTGCGTTGCCCTACTCGTAAAATACCGACCTAGTAACCACGCCTACCATTCTGTTCCGCCTGTTGCAATACAATCATCCAAAGCTGATATTTTTCACCTATTAAAGAAATGCCGTCAGAATTGTAAGTGAGGGGATCTTAAAGGCGATTGCTTTGTCTTAATCCACACCCTTTGAAAATGGTCTGCCACAGTCATTTGCAAGAACTATATGTCAGCAACTCCAACATTGGGCCATTTCACGTACAACAGACACTCTATGCAGTGATGCCCGACACACCTTCACCTAGGCTCCATGCTGCACGTGAAAAATGCTTTTCTGTCGACTTACCTGTTACTGTGCTTCCATGTGTAGGATGTTATCAACAACAAAAGCATAACACTTGACTAGGATTTCAAGCTCTCTCTCATGGCCGACTTTGTTCGGGTGAGTCGATGCTACCTTATGGCACTTGAGCAACTCCCTTCTTTCCAGTGCATTTAACTACCACCTTCAATGTGACATTACAAGGGGATGGAGTACCTCCACAGCTCAAGCCTCAAAGCTCACGGAAGACTCAAATCGACCAATTGCGTTGTCAGTTGTCGATACGTCTTGAAAATCACTGACTTTGGCATCCCAAAATCTACAACTTAACAGGCAGTTATCCTTCATACCACCCTGAAGGTTAGTTACTTTTACCACCCTCTGCTATTGCGCCTCAAACATAGAAGAATTATGGACAGCGCCTGAGCTGCTGCGTGACAAGTCAGCAGCGATGATTGGAACCAAGCCGGTTGATGTCTACGCATTTGGCATCATCAGAGGAGATTCTAGAACGTGTAAGGAGTCAAGAAAAGCCTCCTTTTCGGCCAAAGGTGAGTATTGCTTCTCACCATAGGATACCGTTATGAGTTTATCAAAGCCTTCACTATAGGAGGTCGGATGTATTTAGAGGCTCAGCATTTGTCATGTATGGCGTGGCGAAAGCATGAGTGAGGACCATCAGGGTTGATGTCGAGTTGAATATGTCGACCGATGTGATCTTGAGAAAATTGCTAATATTTACCACACTTGGCATCTCAACTATCAAGGCGGCTCAGAATTTTCAAAGAAGCTGGAAAAGACAACAGGAGAAGAGACCTGAGCTGTTGCCGTAGGAGTCTATTTTCGAAAGTCCAAAGAGGCTCGCGTAACTTTGCGTTGGATTAGGCCCCTTTTTGATGGCAAAGTACTCACCAACTAATACCCCACTTTTTCTCTCCAGCTTCATGAAACAGGTGTTCCACCAACTTACAGAAATATTGTTGAGCGAGCGTGGTCGAACAATCCTGGACTAAGACCAACATTCAAGGAGCTGAATGAAGAGATTCAACGAATGACTAGTGGAAAGTAGGTTTGTGATTGTATTTGAGCCTCTCCCTAATCTTGCAATGAAAACGAACATTGTAGAACACGTGTTCAAGGTGATGGAGAATTACTCGTGGCGGTTGGAAGAAGAGGTGAGAACTCGAATGGTTGATCTAGAGAAGGAGAAGAGGAAGAAAGAACTTCTCATCTGTCGCTTGCTTCCTCCGTGAGTTTTCCGTCGCATGATTTCTGGCTGGCAGCTATGGCTGTTAGGACCGCACCTTGTTAGCTTGAACTGATATGCAACTATGCGAGTGTAGAGTCTGAGTGATGTGAGAGTGGAAGAGTGACGCTCAGCTGGAATTGTAGAGTTGTGGCGGAAGCACTGAAGGCGGGTGTAGCAGTGGCACCTGAGACCTACGACGAGGTGTCAATCTACATCAGCGACATCGTTGGCTTCACAACCATTTTAGCAATGTCCACACCACTGCAGGTTGTTGATCTTCTCAACGACCTATATACGTTGTTTGACAGGACGATTGCACAAGGTGAGGTCCATTTAAGACGCCTGAGCCTACTCATGGCTACAAGTTAGATCCCATTTCATCACAGTTGATAAATGGAAGCAGTACTCTGCTACTCCTACCTGCTTTGATAACGATGTGTTTTGAGTCACAGTTTACTGAGTAATTAAGAACTTACGAATGTGGAGGAAATGCCAAATTGAGTAGTATTCTAGTATGTGGGCAAATGGTTGGTTGAAGTCGCAGGGTACCACTCTACGTCTCTTTGCTCATTAGTCTAGTCGACACGCCTGCGTCTCTCCCACCAATGTGCTGGCACAGGCGCAACAGCAATACTCAAAGCGGATGCTGATTGAGATCGGATTTGCCTATTGCAGGTGGAGACAATAGGCGACGCCTGCATGGTGACTTCGGGACTGCCAGTCCGTAATGGACGATGCCACGCAGCTGAGATCGCCACCATGGCCCTCCACCTGCTCAGTGCTTGTGGCACCTTCACCATCAAGCACCTACCACAGGTTCCCTTAAGGCTACGCATCGGTCTGCACAGCGGTTAGCTGAATGCGCAGGACACATATAAACTTATCCTAATTAATTTTAACAGCGCTTACGCAATGCCTTGGCGAAAGGGCATTCTGACGCTGGAATTTGAAGCAGCACTTAGGTCATGAATCTGATCTCCCTACGCCTCATCTGTGCTGTTGTCCATGATACGTCAATGTTGTCATACATGCGTAGCACAGCCTAATGTATTTTTCCAGAATTAATGCTTCGCATTTGAGTTCATTTGTGCGTCACTAACGCTACAATTAAGCAGGCAACACAATTTAATGTCCTCGTGCAATTTCAAAGCTCTGCCAAATAAATAATCGGAATGCCTCCAAGCGCTGGCTTTTGATGTGAAAAATCAAAATTCCTCTTTAATTAGGACTACTAAATATGCAATTTGTTGCACAGCACTGTTCTCTTGCAGGACCTTGTGTTGCTGGTGTCGTGGGGCTTACAATGCCGCGTTACTGTCTCTTCGGCGATACTGTTAATCGAGCACTGCAAATAGAGTCATCTGGAGCCGGTTAGTAGAATCATCCTTGACCTACTTCTCCTCCACCATGCCCTCAATAGAAAACGTATCTGCCTCAGCCTTTCGAATACACATCAGCAAAGAGATGAAGTATTGGATGAAATCGGAGGCTATCATACTGAGTATCGCGGTTCAGTGGAATTTGGAGACGGTGTGGAAACAACAACTTATTGGCTCACTGGCAGTGACAATTTCCACATGCCATTACCTCGGCCTCCTCCATTAACAACGTGAGCGTTGCCACCTTCTATACGATGAATTCTCGCACATTGGTTTTAAATAGTCTCATTCGATTTTATCGTGTTGTTTAGTTGGGTTCCCCAATTACTCTGTAGCATGAACGTGGTCAGAAGTCTAATTGACCGTATTCAAATGGTAAAATCATCACATTAAGCGGGTGTGTAGACAGCAGGTGATAAATGGGCCTTTTCTGACTGGGGCTCTATGACGCTCCAATTGACCTGCCTGAGTGTGGGCATGGCAAGTGATAGTAGCTAATGTTGGAATGTGGTAGTTGCATTCAGTCCTTGTTCGCACCGATGTAAACAAAGTGAACACCGTATTGGCAGAAAGTCCACTGCTAGTCGGTTAATAACGTAGGTGGTTTAGGTTAGATGGGAGCAGATTAGACATACACGCTTGCCCAAAGTAAGTTAGACTATTTTTAATTGCAGTGATAATTTGAAGGGTTCAGTAGGTGATACCACGATCGCTTACCATGGCATACCTGGCTCAATTCCCACTTTGACCTGTCAAAAAACACCATGTAATGTCATGAGCTCATTATTTTCTGTTTTGTGTTGCAGTGGAAAATGTCATGGGTGAGTTGAGCTGCAGGTGTCGTCACTTTGTTTTCCTACTGTCTACGATATCACTTTCTCTCCGCACATCAGTGGTAAGTATTTTGCGTGGCTGCAGTTCAACTGCTAAAGTTCTCTTTGAAAATCACCAAAGCGAATGCTGCACCCATGGGGTAACACTGACCTATTTAAAGCAACATTGTAAATACAGGTGGGATGTTATTTGGGCAACAATTGATCTAACTTCTTCAGAAAACATTGGCTGTGGAAGTCTGGAGCGGATCTGTTTATAGCCACTTCCTCCTGCATTCTGCCGTTCATTCTAGCCGTAGACAGAGTAGTTCTTCACTCTTCTGCCTTCAGCTGTACATATCTCATGCAGCAACTGCGTGAGACAATGTGCAGTCTTGCATTGGCATCGCAACACCAAGCATAGGACCGGATTACTAGTCTTAACGGCTCATGCTCTTTCCCGGAAAACCTATCTTAGACATGCCCCAGGTGCGTGAATGTAGACCTTTCGAAGCCGTAGTTGTTGGTTGTTCTCCAGATGGCAAATGATAATGTCCGCACCCAACGCAGTGTCACTTGTCTACCCACTCACGCACAGAGGGAAACATAGATAATTACATTCTAGGGAGCTGAACTAACTTTTACTTCATTGTTCAAAGTTTAGCCATTTAATCTGTCTTCATGGTCAATATCTTTATCAGTCGCTAGCCTCTATTCTCGCTAGTCGTTAATCGGTGAGCAAACAGTCTTTCATCGACCACACGTCCTTTTGTCATTGGTCATTGATAACTTTTGTGCTCATTATGCAGCATTTGCTACTGCATGGCAGATGGGCAAAGCACACTTGTCTGGCAGCTACCATGAACGTGACTTAGGTGTGAGTACAGATTTTGACGAATCGTCTCATGATCTCACTCATGTCTTTGCAATGGCGATTGTTGTTTTGCGCATGATTGGCCCCATTAATTCGGTGCTCCATTCCTTAAGCTGGATTGAGACATTCCGTTGAACCTGATGCATCCTTGATTTATTTTGCGAATCGCCAAAATTAGGTGATTACTAACCGTCTTACTTTTCCACTCTCCTTACGGAATCGCTGTACGCTAAACCACAGCCTTGTAATCCTATGGAAGACATGCAGTCAGGGGAACGTTAATAAATACCACTAAATGCGTGTGGAACCAAGAGCATGCTCCATTTTTAGTAATTCGGGAATTGACTTTCGAGCCCATCTTTCTGACATTCCCAGCGGTCTCCAATGAACACCTTTGCCTGACCCATGACATTGCGCAGGTGGGCAACAAATGTGTTAACAATTCCTCAAGGGTCGAATCCAGCTGGATTTAAACTATCCTGTACCCTCTGCAATTCAATCACCTGCATTGTGGTGTCGTTTTCGCCTGATTATTCTGTTTGTATACCTGGCAGAACTCAAACTCACGCACACAAATGCCAATCCCAACCGCCATGATACTGATAAGCTAACTTGTAGCATGGCTAACGTGGTATATACTGCCTCATCGGCTCCTTACTGGTCCGTATTTCTTCTTTTAGGCTGGCCTGCGTTTATCCTGAAGGTGAAAATTAACTTTTTACACGCAACCTTCATCAGGAATAGCACATTGGTCTTCATGCCTTCTTCACTTGCTTAATGTTACAAGCTTCTAGTTATTTTCCGTCCTTTACCAGTCGTTGCTATTCCCTACAGCACAATAAGTGCTCCTTCATTCAGTTAAGGGTTCAATTTATCTCGTTTCAGCTTTTATCACTCTTAAGTGACTGAACCATTAGATCTATTTTGTGCTACCCTTTAGCGGTCAGCCCTACATGATACCTTTCTTTGCCATTTGAGCTCTGGTAAAGCGTCAAACTGCGCTGTCTGACAAAGAATCCAAGTGAGGCNCCATTTGAGCTCTGGTAAAGCGTCAAACTGCGCTGTCTGACAAAGAATTCAAGTGGCGCTGGAACAACTCGCACACATAAAAGTAAGACTTACTAAGAAATAAATGAATCATAAGGTAGATGAGCTGCGCAAACACTGTAGATAAGCATAGACACTGCAGGTCCTTAAGTCCACGGTTTTGAAAAATCGCCTAAAAATTGGCATTTAGCCGCCCACTCTCATATAAACCTCCAAATCGGCCTAGCCAACTGCTCTCATAAGGTCGTATAAGCTAATGTGATGGGTATTTGCCCATGTAAATCAATGACTGCAACAGTATGGCTCGTAGTTGTCTCTTCATGTATCGCAACAAATGGCAGAAATGAAGTCCCCACCCTGTCATATTTCTCCTAGATGGAAAGGAATGAGGCAGCTAGGGTTTAATGATTAACAAAAAAATTATGGAAATAAGCTTTGGAGGTACCAAACCGAAAGTCAGACAGGCAGACGAGTGCAATATTTCGTTAGGCTACGGATATGAACAAACAAACGGAGTAGTCGGCCTCCTTCTCCAGCTTCGGTGCACATGCATAAAACACTCCCACACCAAATCGAGAGCCACTGGTAAATGAGAGGAAGGCGTTAAAAATAGGCAGAGTCTAAGGACGATCATCAAATAAAGGCGGCTTCTCGAACGCTGGTGACATAATTTTGCATGAAACCGCGGTTTGCATACCCCTTGTGCTTTGTTGAGAAAGGAAGACTCATGACAAGACTTATGGTTGATTCGTTTCTCGACTGCCATATTAGTTGCATCTGAGAAAAACGTCAATAACCTTAGGGACAACAGAGTTTACCCGAGTCTGCAAAAGGCGTCAAGTTTTCGCACCTCACACAGCTGCCATGGCGGTGACGGCATTAACAAGCCCAATCAAACCGTTTCCTTAAGGTCTACCATGCAAAAAGCACAAATGTTCCCCATAGATTTCTTCGAAGTCCACAACTCCTGTCGCTGCCGGTGTGACTAAGGGTGATGATGGTTTAAATGTCAATGCTGCTGTTCACTATTGTTTTTCTTATGCTTCTTAATTAACATAGTCTTACCACAGATTCTATCTTTTACTTTTATGTTCTCATCCCCAATTTATCAAATCATTTACTTAATGCTGCACAAACCGAAGTGGCATGCAGAACAAAGCGATGACTCGTATACATTAAAGTAGATGATGATTTGCATAAGCCAAGTGCCTTGTGGCACGTACTTGTCAAATGCAAAGTAGGACATGTTGAGAAGCAGACGCCATATGATAAAGGATACTACCACAACGTTCTGTGAGGCGAACATGAGGTCCATGTCAAGCATTACCCGCCACCGGCGTGAGGGTCCCACAACTGATGGGTTGACAAAGACAAGTTCAAGACACCAAGACTCGCTGACGATGGCCCTCAGCTTCGATTGGAATAGCTCTGATTTAGAACCCATTGCATCCTGCACACCCACATTCATATGCGCACGCACTCACCAGTACAAACTTTACTTTGCATGTGCATAGCGCCCGTGAGAAAACAATCCACTTGTGCTTCCCTTCGGCAGTTCCAACGCGTATTGGATGTTGGTGCTCTACAATCAACTGAGGTGTGCATGTAGAGTAGCTGACAATGAGTGAGTGGATGTAAATCATTATAGAGTTAATAGTTTTGTGGTTATGAAATAGGAATTGTAAGCCAACTTCGCAGAAGATGCAAGCTGGTGCACGGACATAAATGCTGGAGAATAGCTTGAATGATAGGCAGGGGACCGCTCACTCTTCTCCGCCGAAAGCAGAAGCAGCAGAAGCTGCAGTAACAATCCACTTGTTACCTTCAGTTTTAACGGGCTCTTCATTTTTATGTCAGACTTAGCGTTGCATAGTTCGGGTGCTGCATTTGCAGGCCAAGACGCCCGTAGAATACAGAAGGTATCGTCTAAACCTCGGCGCTGCTAGACGCTTCAACAGCACGCTAGGATGTTTTAAAACCATCGTTCTCGTGTTAATGGTACCTTCGAAGACTTCGCGTCCTCGCAGCAGCTGCAGCACTAGCAGAAGGATTGTGACGATTTAACCGCTCTAGATGGAAGTGAAAAACAAAGGGGTGCCACTAGTTCTGAAATAGCTTAACTTCTACTATATTTGCAATAGCTTGATATCTTTAATTACTTGTTGGATGAAAAAAGTGGGATCATGCAACCTGAGCGGAAAAATTGCTGTTGATGTGAANCATTCGTTTTGGGAACTAATGGCGTACCTCAAGCAAAACGGAAAATAAATGCAGGCTTTTTCATCTTTTTCCCTTCACGATTACTTGCTAACGGATACAGTCATGGCGAGCAGTGAATGGCAATCCTCCCAAAGTTAAGTGGACACCTCTAGTTGAGTGCAAAGATTAATGCAGGAGAACATTCCTGTTTTTCCCCTCTATTTTGCGCTTAACCAATCCACCTACCATCCCTCTAGTCCTCCTCAACCTGCCAACTTATGGACCTACAATTAAGCTAAAGCGTAAAGTCAGTGGACGAAAAGTCTATAGCTAAAATTCACTCAAATGGGAATGAAAAGAGTGCGGCTCAAAATCTAATTTTATGTTGCACTGTGGACATTGCAATTCATTGGTTTACATTCGTGATGTGATTTGCAATCCACCTGCTTTTGGCCCTTATCAGACAGCATGTTTATGGTACTAATTTGGTGCTTGCAATGCATAAATAGCATCAGCGATTTCGAAGGGACTAGGCAAAGTAGTCACTAGCCTCCAAGGGACTTTTTCAGAACCAATCAAGCCAAATTTGATTGAGTTCTGTGTCCATCAGCATTATTTGACTTTTGTGAGTTTTAAGCGCTTATAAGGGGTTGCTTTATGCCAATTCATGAAATTCCTTCGCACTTTACTTTGGGGATTAACTTGTTAGTGCTATTTGTAACGGGATGTAGAAGCCATTGCTAAGGCAGGTGTTCAAGATGAAGGAATTAAAATCAGGCTCAGCTTTTCTAAAACACTGCTTTTATCTTAACTCTCAATGTTTACTAATTATGCTGCTCACTTTTGATTTAGGGATACATAAATTAACTTTTTAGCTGTAACTTTAAGTTATGCAGAGGTACTATCTAGTCCTCAAATAACTGTTTTAGCCGGAACTAGAAGCATAATCACAAACGATTGTCGCAAAAGATTCAGCAACGAAGTTAGGCGCATACAGAGACAGACAGTGATCTAGATTGCCTGCATGGAAGACGAGCATGCTATTAGAATGCTAAACTAAAGAGTTAAATTATGCTTATTTTGGTTTTGTTTCTCAACCATACATTCCAATAGCAAAACCATTTAATGCACCGACAATCCTCAAAATGGTATGGCATCCCTTCCAGCTCTGTCTGCGAGTTTTAGGTTTCTTTGAAATTTTGCTGTTGTAATTTCTTAGCTTTTCCAGTTTGTATGTCTTTATAAGAGCATTGCCAAATAAGCTGTACTTTCCGGAATAATTCATCTCTGTTAAACTTTTTGACGCATTACGCATCTTGTCTACTAAATTAAAGTAACAGACACAAGTGCTTTCACCTTTTAATCACAGCCATTTCCTAAGGCGTCATTATTGAAATTACCACAGGTGTTCATTGTTGAAAATGAACTATGACTAAACGCCAAACAAATGAAGCAGATAAATTGCTGGAAGCAAATGGTTTGTATGCATTGCCTTTGAAATCCTACGCGGGAAAACTCATAATGGATTAATTCGTAGAATGCGACTGAGACTCATGCTAATCGCCTGTCAGCAGCTCTGGATCCACTTCGTTCGAGCTTTGCTAAAGGCTTCATTTAGTGTTTCTATTAGGCTGCGCTCATGCTTGTACAGGCAGACATTTTTAAAGCAGCCTTCAGGTAATGAAAATGTCCACAACATTTTCTTTCTCTTCTTCCATCAAGGTATATCACCGAAGCCTTGAGATATGGTCTAAACTCACTTAGATGCATAAGTCGACGAATTTAGTCCGAAAACCGTAAAATCAGTAATGCACTGGTATATGTGCCCTTTAATAGCATACCCAACTGTACCGTTTATTTCAAAACAAGGTGATGCACTGAAGACAGCGATCTGCTGTCAATTCTGAGTGGCAGCGCCTGCAATAACCCAGTGATATGTTCGTTTCCATAGGCGCCAAAGTATTTTACGTTAGATTAAGACCTCTACCTTGTTTCTAGCTCAATGCTGGGAGAAATCCCGACATGTGCATCAGGTTAAAACAGACCAGCGGGAAGATTTTTCTAGCCCAAAATGCAATCAACTGTGGGTTACTAGAATTATCACCCTCTTTAGGCAAATGCTCTTATTCTAATGCAGCAGAAATAAAAGGCATTTGTTTCTATAATTGATACCGACAAAAATCCTCGGTTAGTATTTGCTGCAATGAATATTTGCAGATGTTATGGGACCTAGCAAAATTGTGCCCTTTTCTTACTGTTTGCCACAGCATGCAAACACGCTTGAGCATAAAAACTAAATTGAATTGGATCGGTGGTCAATTTCCCTCTGTAAAACTAGAAAGAGTGCATCTAACAACTGCTTCCAGGTTTACTGTTCTGACATGAGATGGGACTAATGAATGGGTTTCTTTCGATTAAATTCAGATATGACTGATTTTGAGGCGCGAAAATTTCGCGGAGACTACTAACCTCAAATTTATTCGCGCCAAAATCGTAGTTGCTTATGATGCACCTTGGTAGTAAATAGGTTTCAAATACATTTACTGGGCTGAAAGAAGCCAATACAGGTAGAGTGACATTGGCATCTATGTAATAAACCAAAATGCAGCAGAAATAAAAGACATTTGTTTCTATATTTGATACCGACAAAAATCCTCGGTTAGTATTTGCTGCAATGAATATTTGCAGATGTTATGGGACCTAGCAAAATTGTGCCCTTTTCTTACTGTTTGCCACAGCATGCAAACACGCTTGAGCATAAAAACTAAATTGAATTGGATCGGTGGTCAATTTCCCTCTGTAAAACTAGAAAGAGTGCATCTAACAACTGCTTCCAGGTTTACTGTTCTGACATGAGATGGGACTAATGAATGGGTTTCTTTCGATTAAATTCAGATATGACTGATTTTGAGGCGCGAAAATTTCGTGGAGACCACTAACCTCAAATTTATTCTCGCCGAAATCGTAGTTGCTTATGATGCACCTTGGTAGTAAATAGGTTTCAAATATATTTACTGGGCTGAAAGAAGCCAATACAGGTGGAGTGACATTGGCATCTATGTAATAAACCAACGGAGTGCAGAGTTCATAAGGCAAGCTAGCGTCAAATTTCCTGATACGGTGTTCCTTACTCCCATTTTAACACATTTTGTCACAAAGGGAAGGAAATGCAAAGAATTTGACAAAAGATTAACTATTCAATCGCGAGTAACTGAAGGCTTATAATGGAGTGGAACATTGCAATGAAACGTGAATGAAATTAAATGAGCAATTATTTCCCAGAGGACAATATAGGACTCGGTCTAAATGATTTAGTTGTACTGACTGGTAATGAAAATTGTAACAGAAACGCAACTTACAGTCACAAATGACAGTTGCTGTGTTGTACGATTTCATCTTAGTGGAGCCCTTGGCAGCATTTTCAATTTCAACTGCCCATAACGTAGTGCGGAGAAAGAAACGTCATGTGGTGTTAACGATTGTTGCATTCCTAGTGCGAAGAAAGAAAGGTCATGTGGTGTTAACGATTGTTGCATTTTTTTCTTATCCGGCCATGGTAGCAGATACCAACTACCCTGGAAATAATAAGAGTCTCCTTTTATAAACTGCCTATGCTCGAGTCCTACAACCAGTGACTTAGGCTTCTCTTTTAAATATTTGGTCCCAAGAGTGTCGACGTCAAAATATTAAAGTAATTTTTCATTCAGCTAGGTGCGCAAAGCATATAAATGCACAGTTCGCCTTACGTATTTTAGCAACACCATACACTCAGACGTCAAAATATTAAAGTAATTTTTCATTCGGCTAGGTGCGCAAAGCATATAAATGCACAGTTTGCCTTACGTATTTTAGCAACACCATACACTCCATCATCTTTGCTAAAATATTTCTTACCCCTCCATTGTCTCNCTTACGTATTTTAGCAACACCATACACTCCATCATCTTTGCTAAAATATTTCTTACCCCTCTATTGTCTCCCGACTGACTCACTTCACGGATGCTGCTTCTCTTAGACAACTGCTTTTCACGCTTACAGACATCGTACCTAATGACTTGTCATCTCTGAAGCGCCTGCACTCACTTCCACTTTCTTAGCAACCACAACCGCGCAAAAGTGTTGTAGGTATCTCATCGACCGGTGAACGACGAGGTTGCACGCGTATGGCACGGTGCCTATTCGTTGATTATGTGGTGATTAGTGAATATGGTTTCAATGAAAACACCGAGAAACTGTTTCATTGTTTCCAATGAATTAATATGCACTGCTATGCCGAGTCCCATCGAATAGTGATAATTTGTTCGTGTCATGTTGCATTGTGCAACCTCAAAAATGGCATTATCTCTTTTATTTGAGCAAGATAATTTCCGATGTACTGCATAAGCTCGCACTTTCATTACAAATGCCCCACAATTTAGTGAGAATCTACTTTCAGGTGTAGCAATGACTACCATAGAGAACACAACATTTTAGTAAATGCAAAGCTCTCCTCTTATATTGGGTGCATGTCTGGTCACAAAGCACATAGATGAGTGTGCGTTCATGGAGGGGACTTTAGGGCAGCTTATTCGAGAGCCCAAAACCGCAAAAAAGCATTTTGATTACGTACAAATTGTTTAAAAATTCAGTAGCTTACAAGTGCGCGCTAAACTGTCAATCATGTGAGGTTGCTGTGTCATCGTTGGAAGCATCTAGACTAACGAGGCGATGTAAAGCGATGCAATACAGTTCGATGTTTGCCCTATCGTACTCACCAGCAAAGCTCAATTAATCTTACAAAATCAGGCTGCCTGTGCCAGAGATTCCGCAATCAACTCAAAATTTTTACGGCTTAAATGTTCTTGCCTTGCTATATCAACATTGTAAGCAGAAGGTTAATAATCTCACTTAAATACCGATAAAAATTTGCCGATTCCACTTATGCATTAGCGTTTGCTTGCATTCGACTCAAAAATTCTTCCTCGATTATCTGCAAAAGTGAGGAGATGAAGGCGTTACTATAAGCTTCCACATTGAACTGTCTGATGGACAAAGGGGTACCTACAGAAATGCCTTGAGCGCATGTGTTGGATATTGTGTGAAGCATTCTGCACAGCAAACGCTTGTTTCTGAACCATCCATTTTTAAACTAGAGTATTGTAAAGTAAAGACTAAGCATGGAATCACAAAACTGTGGCTTTAGAACAGAGAACACACTGGATTTTGATAAGAGACTAGTAGGCGCATACTCACTTAAATGCATTTGATAGAAATGCTTGCGCAGTGAATCAAAGTCTTCAAATGGTTAAAGGCACAGGCTGCACACATTGTGTCTCCAAACTGTTTCGAGGTTAAAAGAAAGTGTTTTGCAGCTTTTGTTGCATTGGAGTGTACAAAGCAGGAGCGGTTGACAGGTTTTGCAATGTTCCTTACCTTTCTGATGACATAAGAGTACTCCGAAAGTTCTTAGGGACGCTGAACAAAGTGGACAGCGTACACTATAGATTACTAAAATACATTAAAACTTATAAACTGGGATCCTTTCATCGTGAGGGCTCTGTACGATTTGACCAACCACTTAGCTATTCTTTATTACTTGTATGAAAGAGGAGTTTTCAATTTAATGCGTTTAATTTATTTTTAAGCTGTCGCAAAGCGCCTGTCCACAAACACGAATATCCATACCCAGTTACACAACTTTACTCATGCACCTAGTCACATACATGGCAATGGACACGCATAAAGAAGTAAAGCTAAAAATGAATGACGCCTACCTTGATGGTAGTAAGCCAAATGTGCAAGTTCTAAGATGATGCTTCTGAATACAGCGGGGCCCCCTGAACACCCATACACGTTCATTTTAAAGCAGAGAATGCTAAGCCTCGCAGAACCTTGCGAGAAAGTGGATGATGAGCTTGACGGATAAGCAAAGAACCTTCCGGATTTGACCTCAGCACTAAGGATGAGTGAAGCGCAGAAGAGTGGTAGTCGCCTGTTTGGTCAAAATTTTGGGTAGTGAGGTTATGCTATTAAGGTTCACCTCAATTCAAATGCCTGCTTCTTCGTCACGCGCTCTCATTGAAAGCCATTTAAAACTTAGTTTTCCATGTAAGGGGTAAGACGTTGCTTGTTAAGTAGGGCTCTTCAATGTACTGGGTGTTTTGAAGGACTGCATTTTTGTGTGCATTAACTGAACCCAATCATTTTTTGTCAGAATGAGAAAAAGCTGTTCATCAGTCCAAAATGCATAGAGATAAATAATAGGCTATGAGCTGGTCGTTAAAATAGCCAATAATTTATTGTTAATGAAGATGCTTTTAATCTTAGGACTTTAACTGCACTCGTTGTTTCTGCCCAGCAACAAGACAAGGGCATGTTTGAGACCCTTGACCAATTGTGGCTACCTGTTTCTGGACTTGCAGCCAACACTGGTTGTTTAAAATATGTGATTCGTCTTGCAAGTCCTGCGCCCTAGTGGTCAGAGGCAGATTCAAACATGTTAAGCACTACAGTAATCACACCTGATGGTTGCGTATGAGACTTTTGAATTGTAGAAGTAGGTTTCGTGCTCTAATGTTCATAAGGTTTTCGGGTACATGAGATGCTCTCGTGAAGAATGAGGTATGTCCTCGCTGAGGGAGTGTTTGCCATATATCATTTGAGGATGCCAAATTCACCCACTTAATTGACAAAAACCTTAAAGACGCTAAGCATTAATGTCTTGGTTCACCTCACATCGTGGCGCATCCGAGAACCATTCAGGCAAATGATGTCTCCAACGGCGACCATAACAGAGAGGTATTGCGAAAATAACCGCAAGACTGAATGCAACTAAATCGTACTTCTTCGTTTTCTTCCAATCCCATTCTCAAATACTCGGCCTCGCCCAAATATCCTTCGCAACAGCAGAGCGGCAAAGATATTGTGCGTAAGGCATCTGATAGCTTACCACAGTCACTCTCGATGATGGCCTTTTGGTAAGTCTTAATAGTTGAGAGCCAGACATAGAAGTGGTCCTTCTCTCTTCCACGTATGGGAGTAATTCCGGCATTGAAACGAATGCGCGATGTTTCATCGATTCCAAATAGAGCCTTTTTTTATATGCGCGCCCAATTTTGGACGTCAGCTGTGGCTAGGGTGTAGAAAAGTGACAGCTTCATTACCATGATGCCACTGATTTTGGACCTAGGACTCTCTATTCGCATCTTCGTCCCATTTTTGCCATTAATGACACTTTTTGCTAACCGTTGTCTAGGCTGAACAGTTGACAATGTGCTAACTTTCGCTTAAGATTATTTCATGGTAGCTGCCTCACTGATCCAATCAGTGGGAGATTGCAAATACTTTTTCCGATAAAAGGTGTTAATTTTTAATTTATTTCTACTGCGATTTTGAGGCATATCAATGGTGAGGACATATAAGTTTTTATGAGGAAGGGAGAAAAAGTTGGGTTCGTTCTACCGAGAAGGCTAAGATTGCTGCAGCACCAGGAAGGCGTTCATCAATCATCAGGGCGTGAGACCACGTGAGTCCACATGCATATGCATGCATGTCAACTTGCTTAACTAAAGCGAATTCAATGGCCCTATTTCGCGACCGGGTTTTGATTGAAGTGTTAACCACTCGACTACCGACCCTAATTTGCGAATTGACTGGTGTATCGTTTGCAGCACTACCACCGCCCCGATACAAAGAGAAGAGATGCTAAGACTATTAGTTTACGAATGTGTGGTCAGAGGCTTCATTTTTAAGACTGCTTGTTGTAAAGTTTAACAAGATTTGCTACGCAGAGATTACAATGCAAGAGGAACGCGTCCTGGTCCCATCAAACACAGACCTTGCCCGAAGGGCAAATTTCGCTAAAACGCACAGCGAGAAGTTCAGAGGATTGCTTAAGATTATGTTTGCCAGATTCAATAACAAGTCACGTCAAAATTTCTTCATTTTGATGCAAAATAACCGATACGAACGCACTAGATTGTGCGACATTGCACCGTCGCGGTGGAAAATATGAAGGTGTTACAATCGATTTCATACAGGCAGCATCAGTGAATGAGGCCATTGGTCTTAATCGTCGGCTACACTGTGACAGTAAGAGGGGGTTGCAAAAGTGTGTACGAGAAGGAAAACGAATGAAGGGAGAGTAGAAAAAGAGTTGTTTCTTGATGGTAATGGACCAGTAAGGTGGTTTCTGAGTTAGTAGGTTAACGTGAGAATAAACTGTTTCCCATTCGCAGTTAGTGAGGTTATGTTGTAAGGTGGGGTTTTTGTTCGCTTCAGAGGTTGTCAGCATTGGCCCAGCCTATAGGCTTGCAAGACCTCAATTGAATCACTTCATTGTGGAGTAAATGTCTTTTGTTTATGAACCTCATTTGTCATGAAACACGTATTCAATTTCAGGAAGAGGTAAAATTGAGCCCAAATATTGCATTCCACGCCACCAAATCTAGAGTCACAAGTATAAATTGCTCCTTTTACACAACAACACTAGAATCATGTAAGCAAAACCGATAAAGAGAAAGATGAATACCTCCATCAATTCAGCATTATTAAATTCACATAAATTTGGATCTAAATTTTCGTTTCACTCTACCACCACTAGACATGTGTCACCTTCACATGACACACGTGAGTGAAATTGATAAAATTAAATCCAATTTTCTCATTTTACCCCTCCACCACTAGATACACGCAAGCAAAATCGAAGAAATTAAATCTAAATTTCGCATTTCTCTTTGTCATTACAAGACTCATCTTAAAGAAAGCGATAAATTTAAATCTAAATTTCTCCTTTTCACTTCACCATCACTAGATTTACGTGAGCGAAATCGGTGAAATTAACTTTAAAGTTTGTATTTTAGTCCACCAAAACCAAAGCCTCGTAAGTGAAGTTAATGAAGATTAAGCTAATTTGCTTAATTCACTCCTCCACTACGAGCCTCTCCCTTGAGCCACCACATCTTGACTCACCTGAGCAAAATCAGTGAGGATAAAACCAAATAGCTCCATCCTCTACACAATCAATGGACACGATTAAGCGAAGTTGATAAAGAAAAGGCTAAATCTCTACTTCTTCCAACAAGAGCTAAAAACACGTGATGGAAACTGATGGAGACGGAGCTATATTTTTAGTTCCACTCCTCGATCTCGACATCCGTGAGCTAAACCGAGGAAAACAAAACTAGAATTACTTTCAATCCACCACCAACAGAACACACGCGCAAAATCAGTGAAAACAAAGAGAAAAATTGAACTTAAATGAAACAAAACCAGGCCGACGTGAGCAAATAAGAAAAAAAAAGCTCACTTGAATGGGTCACTTCACCACCACCAGACTCCTGTGAAAGAAATGGATGAAATCGCTGCTGAAATTCTTGCTTCACTTCACCACTCACATGAACAAATGGAAGAAAGCAAATCTCAATTTATCGTACCACTTTATCAACACTAGACCCACGTGAGAGGAGTCGATGAAATTAACGCTGAATTTCTCCTTCCACTTCACCACCACTAGGTGCACGTGAGCGAAATGGAAGAAAGCAAGGCGAATTTTATATTGTTACTTCACAACCACCACCGCGTGGACATTTATGCTTTGCATACAGATTTTTGACCTTGTGATACCAAACTCTATTTTGGATGTAGTTATTTACAAAAGATAAAGAGATTACTTTAGCCCTTGTGAGTTGGTCTAACATAGTGTGACCCAGTCTTTTCCCATGTTTTTTTGAAAGCAGGCTATTTTCGGAAGTAAAGCATTCGTAATTTTAAACAAAACGATGGCGTTTTGCAATTTAATTGCAAGACTGCCTTTTAGGTGTAGTGATGTGAAGATGAAGCCAAAATGTACACTCGAAGGAGGAGGCAATTTTAATGAGTAACTTCATCAATGAATGTTCAAAGTGCTACGTAAAATAAAGCGTGCGAAGCAGAGTAAATGATTACAAAGTGACCATCTAAGATAGGTGCAGTCACCCTTATCGTTTAGGAGTAAAATAATGCAGTAAATATGATCTTAAGCAAATGCAACTTCAATCAATCCGTTGACTCTAAAAATTCACTTCCTATTGAAACACTACTCTGTCCGCATCATTCTGCTTTTTAAGTGCCTTCACAATTCTCTTGACGGTAATGGATAGTGTTATCGACCGGAGCACTGACAAGATAACGACTGAAAAATGCAGGTGGTACATGACGAAATAGAAGGCATGCGTGCGTATAGAAGCAGTGGGAAGATGAGGAAGTAAATACTGGATCCTCCACAGGCATAGCAATTGCCTTGCGAAATATCACTAACAAGTTTATAGATCAAGACTTGAGGTGGCGTAATAAGGATTCGTACGAATTTCTATTGCATGGAGTTCCATGGAATGCCCCAGAACTGGAAATATCACTTCCTGATCCAATTTGGTGAACACTAGATTATACATACTACCCAAGTAATTCAGTAAAGAGTTTATTGCAGAATCATTGACATATTTTGTCAATTTGACTGCTTCCTACGCACCTGTTGGTGGCCGCTAAAATACCTTACCTAAGCCAACTCATTGAGGCATTATGGATGCTTAAATGACGCTACTAGATAAGCGCCTCTCAGTCTTCACAAAGAATGGAAATATTTGCATGGACTTGATATTAACCAGGTACATAGCTGTAGCCCTCGATTCGAGCTCATGAATGAATGTTACATCTCACTACATCCTAAAAGCGCATTCGCTAGCTCAGTTTAGTTGGGTATTACCTATTAATTGTTTTGCTCCACCGGCGAGAGTTCCTGTTGCGCCACTATTTAGCTTACCGAAAAGCGGTCAAGCATATCTAAAGCAGAGTAATCACCGAAGCAATATCGCAGTCAAATTTGTAGCAATAAGCATTCATTGATCCCTCATGTAGCTTAAGATAGCCATCGCGAACAGCATCACACACAAAAACAATTTGCATGGTCAGGCATTCTGCATTTAGGTAACTACGCAACAGTTACGTGCATGATTTTAAAGAAGCGAAGAAAAGAATGCACGTCAGCCATCCTTGGAATGCATTAATCATTGATAAGCTCGATTTCATTTGGCAAAATGTGCTACATTGCTCGTTGCAGCTAGTTTAATCTTTCGAATTTAAACACCCTTCTTTTACTTTTTGCGCATTATGCACCATCGCTTCACATAAATGTAGTTGAATTGGAAAATAGCAATGTCCTCATTTACCTACGTTTAAAACCCAAAGCTAGAGGAGCGAGAATCTTTCTACTTGACTACTTGGTGCAAGGTAACCTCAGCATCGTGCAACTTTATGAAACGTGTGGAAGTAGCCCATCCCAAGAGTAAAGATCAGATTACAGGAAGACACTTTTGCCATTGCATATTGCTCTTCGTCGCGCATACGGCAGCCATTCATCGACAAGCCTTTTGCACATTTAAAATAAACGAAGGCGCTTGCCATCTTGGTCAAAGAATCAAATGCCCCTTATAAGCTTAAATCGACAGGACTTTAATTAATTGCGCTACCGCCTCCTTCGTGGCACACAAGTTTGTGATGGGATCAGCTGATATTTGGGTGATGTCGTCTCGGCCCTAAATTAATGCCACATTGCTATAGCAAGCATGCGCCTTCCATGTTCCCAGGTCATGGAATGCACGGCATCCTCAAATTCGTCAACACTTCGAAAACGGGAAAATNGACTGTGTCAATGCCTATTTGCCAAATGCAACAAAGCGGTAAATTGGGTAGATGGAAATGAATGGGAGAATTTTATGCATCACAAAGTCATAACTTGTCAACTACGCATTTATTCAGCATGATGCTAGCCCAAGTCCTTTCCGACTAGAAAATCTGATGATATAGTGTTACTTGAGAAAGGAATAAATCGTACCAATTCAAGCCAGTCGAGGAACGGCGGTCAATCGTTGCGATACAGTATTGTGTTCTCAACAGTTTCGTGGTAGGGAATTGGAATGGCGACTTCGAGTTAATAAAAGGGACAACTTAACATGTGGAATTGAAAGAGAAGTCAGTATGCTGTGGAGCGGTAGAGACAATCGATTTCGAAAATCGATTCTATTGACCTTTTGTTGATCACTCAAACTGAAGGTTATTTTGCGTGTAGATAGGTGGGTTTCTGAAATGACGCTTTCACTCCTGCATATACGGGCCTCTTTTTGGCAGAGGATGTGACAACATTACAAAATAAAACCCTACAAAATTTGTTTAATAAGGACAATAACCTAATCATGAACATGTGCTTTGCGGCACGTTATCTTGCTAAGTATATTACTTAAATAGCTTTGGTGTGGCGAAAATAAGTGACGCTCATTATATGGGTAGGTAGTGGAGGAAGAAAGTGCACTAAGTAACGTTCGTCCCCAATTTTGCTATCGTCAGAATTTTTCTCATTTATTAAAATAAATTAGGTAAATTTCGAGTTGATTAAGCGAAACATCATTCTCTCCTTGTCCTGAACTTAGGACACAAACTATGTAGTAGGCGAATGATAGTAAGCTTGGTTAGAGACTAAAGAACAGAGATGGCCACAGCAACTTCTCTCACGGTAATGGCTGGTAAGGGCAATTCTCCTCAAAACTGTGTGATTCTTGCATTTTGGGTCATCGCCACTCATAACACCTTCGTGTTTCGTGTATGAGACCAGCTAGTTTTTCTTGTTATGTGGTGTACCGTGAAGCAGATAGAAGTTTGCAAATTAAGATGCCCTTTGGAAGATGTCTGGTAGAGTGTCTACTTGTTGCGTACTGTTTGATGATATCATTCTCTCCTTGTCCTGAACATGGGACTGAACATCCGACCGAAGGATGAACTGTTCAAAGAAGAATGGCCCTGCTGCCAAAATTATTTCTCCATCAACATGTGATACAACAGCATTGGGAATGGACTACTCAAGCATAAAGACAATGAGGGAGTCAACATCATTAACACATTCATCGTCTCACCAAATTTGCATTCAAACAGACTCTGATAGCTCCAAAAATTTCGATCCGAAACTCCAAAGCATAGAAACCGGTTACAGTAATAGCCACAAGGAGGAAGTGAGGAATCGCTGCTACTTTCAGAGCTAGATTTACTCTTAATGTGCTTAAGGGTGAGCTTGTGGTGTTCAATGACAAGGAGGTAAAAGCAGTGGCATAACACATGAGCACCCATATGACTGCTTGAAATTGAAGAAACCACTGTTTGTTCTTGATCGCCTGCAAGTTGGTGGTAAGAAGTACACTCTTGGACTGCGGCAAAATATTGGGATTATCTTATGCATGCAGTTCAGGTGATAGCGAACGAGTGCGCCGTTGCTTGACTGGATTTTGACTATTTGTGGACTCACGCTGTCGATTTCGCAGATGTCCTGAAATTTCAAAGGCTAATCTTTGCGCATCGTCTGCATTGCAGATGAGATTAAAAAAAGACTGATTGTCCAGTTCTTCTGCAAATGATCGTACAGGGAATGGTATGAGTCAGCCTGTTCTGTGTAACTCTTTGAATCCACTCCTAGAGACTCACACGGGCCGATTTTTCAACGATTTCGCATGGCTGGACGGAACAAATCTGGTAATCTAAGGAGGGTGTGGTTACAATCTACCTCACAAACATTTACCCCTTCTTGACCATGTAGACCAAAAATACTGGTGAGCAGTGAACACACTTGGAATCCATTTGGTAAGGTTGGAAAGACGCACCCGACTTAAAGTGAACATCCACGAGGGGAATTTCAACTATACCTGACCTTACAATAAGCGAATGTGGAAGCACGTAAAGGATAATCCTAGGCTGGATGGTGCAAGCCTTCTTGATTGAGGGAATCTAATGGAAAATGTCTAGTGGACAGTAAAGACAAATCCTTAACCTGGTCTTAGGGAAGATAAGAAACACATGCATAATTTTAATAGAACACATTGCTACACACGGACTGACAAACTGCAGCCAAATATGCATAAATGAATTAGAACAAAGTGGTACACATGTAGAATTCATCAGCCAAGAACATGCATAGTTTTCAGTTAAGTAATACATGTATTGGGGCCTTACTACACATAACCTCGCTTCTTTTGCTTCAATTTTAGCAGGAATTTTTGAACTTGACTAGATGTCTAGCAATTATTCTACAATTGCGCAGAATAATTAATTCGGGTTCTAATGTGTGTTTAGCCTTCCCGGTATTTGTTGTGCCCTTGATCGTTTGCCTGCCCAATGTGTAAATTAAAATAATTGGATCCGATTATAAAGATTTTGGGTTAAGCATAAGGCTCCTGAGTCCTGGTTGCTTGCAAATTGGAATATAACTCCTTACCTGTTCATATTTATACGTCTGCATATGCGCCATGAATACAGGAATGAGTGAATGTGTCCTTGTGCTCACATCCAGATGCATATTACGCCACACGAAATATGTGTGGAATCGAAATTTGTGGAATACCATGATGCAATTATTGGCGCTAAAGAGATCCATAATAATTAAGCCGATTTGCCTTCATACGTGCGTCCTACTACTACGTCAGGAGCACACTTCTCGACTGTGTCTCATGAGTGCGTAGCATTTAAACGGGCACACCGATGTCGCAAAGTAATAAGGCGTATGAGGATGGAGATTCGTGCATTTAGAGCTTAGAACTCGATGGATATACAGATTCTCGGTAATGAGTATGACCGTTTCGATTCGGCAAATTATCTTGCGATGGCGTGGTGGAAACGCCGCGGTCCTTTTCATCCGTTTTGATATGGCCTTGATTGGAATAAGGATTCCTTAGGTTGCTGTCAATTAATTTGAGCTTTTTGGTTATTGTGCCACTTCCTTTGCTCTTCTTGCACACTTTTCTGCTTTTATTGCAATAATTGTTGCCTTAATATGCTTACAACACATGGTATGTCACCATTAATCATCTTCTGTTGAATTGGAAATCCTTCGTTTGTTCATCGTTGACATCGTGTTTACCTCGTAGGTATATGGGTTACTTACCTTCCTGGAGGTTTCCAGCTCCACTACATTCGTATTCCTTTACAACCGCAGGACATCACAGCTTCACTCATCTTAGCACACGGCGATTTTAAAGCCTATTTAACATCCATTGGCACTTGATCCCGCGTTATTCTGTCGTAGTGCATTTCCACCAACGAGTCACAGTAGGTGCTGATTATCGAAGCAGTCCTGCATACAACATCAAACAAACACTTTTACGCTTGGTTTATTTGGCTGGTGCTTCACCACACGTAGAAACTTAAAAGTAGTGAAGAGGAACAAGCCTACGTTTCACTGCATGCTAGAAATCCATTTTCATACTATGCATAAATGGGATGAGAGAAACATTAGCTTGTCACCTTTTAACTGTTTGAATATGTAGAATACCATATTATCAAGAGGTCTTCGCTCATCTTTCCACTTCGTTTGACTTTGTGTGAATTATGTTAACATCCATTTGAGCACTTACTATAACGGTGCTTGGCTGTGCACAAAAAGCTTTATAAGGACTTAGCCCTAGTTGGCGGCCGCCAAAGGCCTCTACTTGACGCGGTGATTATGTCAATTGAAGCAAATGACAGTTGAGTTAATATCAGAAGCCTGTGCCACAACCGCCTTCGAATCTGAGGGATCGGACTGTGATAGTTAGGGTAAATACAGGAGGTGGAGCAGTCAAAACCGGGATTTGGAGTGGACGATAATTCTGAGCTCGAGAAGAGATGCTGGGTTAGTGAGCCTCCTCATGACTGATATGTTGGGGGCAAATCAGAGCTGATACGCAGAACTGCGCGCTCAAGTAATCTTCATGTTGTTTCCTCTCCAACATTGCTATTTAGCTCGAAGCATATGGATTGTCCTAGTCTACTAGACATGCTCGTTCGTTAACGTTCCACTTGTTCCAAAAACACTGGGTGCAGAGGACTGACCATTTGAATGACCCGGACAAAAGTTTAGATCATTTTAGGAATGCAGCTGTATTCAACTTTTGCAATGCTTCCAACTTGTTAGAGCCTCCCTAATCAAAGATCTAATTAGAAAATTCGAAGCTAAGAAAAGAAAAACTTATCCTCACTGCCAAATGTGTCTGAAATCGAATCGCCGACGTTGCCTATTGGCTGGTAAAGGGTTACCATCCGAAACATTTGTCATTCTTTCGAAAATCACGCTGCAATTCCTCCATTTTAATAGGTTACGCCAGTTGACATGGCTCCTTTGTCTGGGCCTGATACACCACATCCGCCAATTGATGGGCAGGGTTGTCAGCAGGGAGCGAGCGAAGTCACCAAGTCTCCGAACGAATTGCATTTATAGTGACTGCAATAACCAGTATTTGATGAGAAGCAAGGCATTCTAGTGCGGCTGTAAAATCGTTACCGAGGAAGCGTGAGGAATNAAAAAGTTTAGATCATTTTAGGAATGCAGCTGTATTCAACTTTTGCATTGCTTCCAACTTGTTAGAGCCTCCCTAATCAAAGATCTAATTAGAAAATTCGAAGCTAAGAAAAGAAAAACTTATCCTCACTGCCAAATGTGTCTGAAATCGAATCGCCGACGTTGCCTATTGGCTGGTAAAGGGTTACCATCCGAAACATTTGTCATTCTTTCGAAAATCACGCTGCAATTCCTCCATTTTAATAGGTTACGCCAGTTGACATGGCTCCTTTGTCTGGGCCTGATACACCACATCCGCCAATTGATGGGCAGGGTTGTCAGCAGGGAGCGAGCGAAGTCACCAAGTCTCCGAACGAATTGCATTTATAGTGACTGCAATAACCAGTATTTGATGAGAAGCAAGGCATTCTAGTGCGGCTGTAAAATCGTTACCGAGGAAGCGTGAGGAATCCAACACATAGATTATGCAATCGCTACAGTTGTGCTCAGCTCGTGTGCTCAGATAAGTGGTACTTATGGAAACGTAATCCATCCCAACCTCAGTCACGATGCACCCATAATTGCAAGCATTACGCATGTGCAGTGGATACGTTTTGGTAGGAAGTTTCTTTTAAAATTTGCTCTATGGCATATTACTCAGGTGCCACAGTCACTGCATTATAGACAGGCGAGACGCCAGTTGACAAGGCTCCTTTGTCTGGGCCTGATACACCACATCCGCCAATTGATGGGCAGGGTTGTCAGCAGGGAGCGAGCGAAGTCACCAAGTCTCCGAACGAATTGCATTTATAGTGACTGCAATAACCAGTATTTGATGAGAAGCAAGGCATTCTAGTGCGGCTGTAAAATCGTTACCGAGGAAGCGTGAGGAATCCAACACATAGATTATGCAATCGCTACAGTTGTGCTCAGCTCGTGTGCTCAGATAAGTGGTACTTATGGAAACGTAATCCATTCCAACCTCAGTCACGATGCACCCATAATTGCAAGCGGTATGTATATGCAATGAATACGTTTTTGTAGGAAGTTCCTTTTTAAAATTTACTCTATGGCATATTACTCAGGTGCCACAGTCACTGCATTATAGACAGGCGAGACTTGTTAGTGTGTGTCTCTGTGGTCTTGATCTTGAGAATGCCCGGATAGAAAGCGTTAAAAAGAATGGCCTGTGGGCATTTTGGAACGAAGTAGGTGAGGGTTGTAGGAAGAGCAGACGATAGAGATGTTTATCTAACCACATCCATTGGTAAATGCGCTGAAACATGACAGCGGAGAACCGACGTGTTGAAAGGATCCACATCTAACTTGGAATGCTCAAACAGAGATGGACCATACCCGGGACACCTAGAAACTTACATAATTTTAATACCAGTTCAAGCTGGGGTCGGTGATTTTGCCAGCTGAGCTGTTTTGTGCCTGAATTGCAAACAATATGTGTATTTGCGAGTGACACTAAATAGTACCAATGAATTAAAAGGATGGAAAAAAGGGGAAAAACTAAATGGAGGGAAATGAGTTGAGACAAATTAAACCCACCATAATTGAGAGGTGCTAGCTAGACGGATTGGGTGACATTGACGTCAAGGTTTAAATAGCCTATCAATGGGGGTGATATTAGATTGACCTCAGCTTGATGCTAGCACATTGGCTCCCTTTGCATTATCAAGTAGGAAGGTCGCCGAATCGCGACTCCTACCCTAGCATTCTTTGACCAATAACTAAGAATGCAGTGATGAAATTGGTAGATTACATAATCCCTTATACGTAGTCCATTCCTTGGGTAGGCGTTGTGTCGAAATATCATCCTGTTTCTGATCATGGTCAACTGATTTACTACTTAAACTGCTTTGGAGCGGCACGATACTGCCATGCAAAATAATTGGTATAAGTGTGTAGGATATACTCCTGTTGTAAGGGGTCGTTTGTGGCGGAATTTCACCATCAAATTTATAGGCTCTGCAATCCGGAGCCACTAAATGCAGGCATAAAATCAAACCGAGAGAGAAATCAGTCATGCTGTTTGTTTGTTTCTTTTTTTCCAGCATAGCACTTGTCATTTAAATGCTTTCATTGCCGTGCATGCTCCACAGTAATCACTTGTCTGACTAATGTGCAATCACTGGAACGTAAGGCCCAAATGCAGAGCAGTACTCGCTTCTCAACTTAAAATTTTTAGACATCTAGAAGAATGTGATTGCAATGTTCATAATTTTGCATTGGTTTGCGTGCTTTGGCCTGTCAAATATGTGATTTTAGATACCAATCTCACCTCCCGATTAGGATACGGACCTTGGTTCCCTCATGATGCGTTTTATGTTCTGCAAATTAGAATCCAAGATGAAGAGGTTCGAAACCGCAGATGAAAGAGAGAGACGATGGAGCCTCCACAGGTTAGCTTAGATCGAGCCTACCATGCATTAGTTACCATCATCAATTCATGCTGGTGTGCGGAGCAAGGCCGTACGTTGGTGTAAGTCATTGCAATTGGAAGGTATTAGATGAAAATGAGATTGTACGATTCACATCCAATGCTTTACTCAAAATTTTAGTAAAATACATTTTCATTTGCTTAAATCATGTGACATTTTGGTTTGTTGAGAAATAGCGCCCGTTTGGATGAGTAAGATATGCCCTAATTACACAAAACTAATTGCTGATCCGAACTGATTGAGTGTATTTATTGCATGAAGCTGCGACAAATTTGGCCAATATTAGGCTCAGATTTTCTCTAGACTGACTTACATGCAACACAAAGCTGTAGTCGCGCCAGAAGAGTGTGAGCCGAGACACTTAAATAATGCACAAGTAGCTGTCACAATTAGGCTCCACTAGGGTTAATTACGGCTTTGTTCTTCTCATGAGATTCTATTTTCCTATTATTTCATTCATTTATCGACCAACATTCAAATCCAGAGAGTAAATAGCATGGTAGCACGAAGCGAGTATCTGTCTCTTCTTCCTGGCACTACAGCGAGCCGCACAGTTTACTTAAAATCAGGTTATATACATTAAGAATGCCTTTTTTTATGAGTTTCTCTATTAGCACCATAAATATATCAAGTGTGATGACTGTAAAGGGACCTCCTTCCAGGCCAGTTCAGTAGTGGAAGCAGTGGCACCTTCCTTGCTCCTTTCCAACTTTGGGCACTACGGGTGGCGTGCATTTGTAAAAAAGCCATCAACAGGAGCCAGTGACGCATTCAAAATAATCCAACACATACACACACACGTTAGAGGTGTGGTAACTCGGTCCGCCTATCCTATGGGAATGCCACATATGTCACGTAATCGTCGTCGTGACGTGTAAGTGGTGTGGTTCTAACAACCTCATAGATAAAAGCATCCAAACACGGTGGCATGGGGTATACTTGCTATTCTTACGATCCAGATTATAATTTGCACTGGATGTGAAGACTGTTCATTCATTTATGATTAGCGCACTACCAAACATACGCAATGTGGCCCACTTTGCTAAACCACTTTGCTCGTTCCAAACAGTAGAAGAGAACTCCAAAAACAGCAGCACACAGCTAGATTATGAGGAAAAGAGCAGCGCTTCAGCATGCAATTCTAGAGATTTGCACTGATAAGTCCTATTAGGAGCTTGGCAAACTTTAAACCAGGGCAAATGTGCTCATGAATAGACCAATTATAAAACTTGCTGTGACGTAATCACTTAATGATCACAAAGAGTGAGTAGCACACTTACTTCGTGAAATCTTAGAACAGAAACGTTAATCTTTCCTAGCAATGATATCCTACCTTGTGGAGAAATGTATTTGTGCACAGTCATTGCCGATCAAGCTAATCTAATGATAAGTGCCCCTTCAAGATCAACGATAGTGTCAGTCGTAGCTTCGATTGCTTCAATTACCTTTGTCTGGTCATCCATCCATATACCATAGATAACAGTTTCTGGTCATTTGCACGTCTATTGTGGATTTCTCGTTTGGCTGTTGCAAATCCGTATCCTAATTTTACTCTTGATACTCTTCGAAATCGCTGATCGAGACTTCCACTGATTTTCCCATTGCGCACTTATTTGTGGATTTTTCTCGAATTTAACCACCTACTTCTCCTCTTATCAATCTATTTCACAATCACAAATATCTCAATGCATGACAATTTGGAATCGAGTGATTCAAAGCGAATCTACCTGTGATCTGCATTTGGTAGCTCCAAAAATCCATGATGGTTCGCGACACATCAAGACGTGGTGCTAACCACCTTTGAATTATCCATCCGCAATAGAATCTCGCTTTATGTGTTGCTGCATACCTATCCCCCTCACGGAATTGCCTTCCTCACATTAGTGAGGCAGTTCCTCGGATCTTTGATTCCAATGCATAAAATTTTCTCAGCCTGAGACCAGGTGGATGCGATGGCACCACTTTAATGGGAATCTACGATGCTTTGCTGCCTATTGGTTAAATGTGTTCTATTTTCATCCTATAGACAACTCACTATTGCAGATCTTTGACTTAAAATCCACAACACCCCATTTTATCACCCATTTGTCAGTCTCAAAGTCACCCACATTGGTGTAAGCCACACACTAGAATAGTTTTTACCCTTTTCACCAAAGCTCTAAAATACTATCTCAAACTTGACTCTTTGATATTGTTGATAACTCAGGTGACACACACTGACATTTCTACACAAGTACTGAGTCACATTAAGTTGAATTCCAGATTCTATGGCCTCATCCATTTGGTCGAAAAAGTAATCCCCACACATTACCGCATGCTAAGACTGAGGCATAACTCGGCCAAATGTTGTGTAGCGAAAGTAAGATGAGCAGGTTTCGGGCTTGTCTGACGCTGACAAGTATTAACTGATCATTGCTTTGCTTTCTTCCCTTCCTTTTCGTATTGCACCCATTCTCCCCTCCTATTCAAACTGCATTCATTCTGCTATAAGTAAGACTACGTGTAGTTGAATGATCGATTCACTGACCACACATTTTGTTTGCATTCTTCACGAATCTGGTGGCATTTTATTGCTCATTAGGCTTCCCTTTTTCAAACCCACTGCTTCGTAGGTTCGCACCATCCAGTTTTTTTATTAATCCCATCATGCTTGTTGTCTTTTATTAGTTTTGCTTAATTTTTTTCCTTTTTACTTTTGCATCTCTACCTTGTCCATGCCATATTATGCTGCTGACTTACATTCATTTGTAAAGTGCAATGAGCATTCCTCAGACTGCCATTGGCTCCGAAGTAGGCAAATGTGATGGTGTTTACAATGCAATGACTCTTGATTAATAAATACGGAGAAAGGCAAAGAGATGTCAGAAGTGATACCCCAGATTATTCCGTAGCTGATTATCAAATGGTCACTTTGCGCGCACACACACGCACACAGTGAACTTAGACCACCAAGGCAAGTGTGCATTGTTGCTCATTTCTGTGAAATACTATGCTCACACACGACCTAGATGGTCAAATGAAGGACATTGGTAATGTGCCAGATGAGCAAATAAGTGGCCTGAATGGACTACGCACCACAGTGGGGCTTGAACGAGGGCTAGGGAAGAGGACTTTCCCTTCCTCGAGAATTTCGAACGGTTTCACTCAAATGTGATGGGTCTGGATATCAGCGAGAGCGAACGTGGAGACCTCAGTCTGCCTTGACTTTCGCTTGAAGTGTGGGTACTGTTGTGTGTGTCTGTGTGTGAGAGTGTCCAAAAGTAGCCATGAAACATGATTTCCAGACAGATAGCCTGGCGCGGTGTCCTACAGTGCGTCCAAAATTGGATGGTAGGTGACAGTCTGCAAGGCATTGTAGTTCATTAAGTCTCCCGCTGCTGCTGCATGTACTGTGGCTGCAGATAACGTAATAAATGGCGTACAATATGAGTTTGGGTAGAAAGTGGAAGGTGTGATTAGTGATTAGAAGTCTAGGGCTGGTTTTAGGGGAGTCTTCAGCAGTGGCAAATGTGACGTCCTGATGGATATTTCTAGTTAAGCTCTTATATGAACCATTGTCTCCCACCGAGAAGACTAGTAGTGGCAGTTCAACCTCTAAGGTGGAGGCAAAGAATCTTCACTATTCGGCTATAAAGTAGGCAAATGCAAAACTCAGATGCGTATGCAGCTCACGATACGTCAATGTTATGGTTTCACAATACCTATTCCAACTTATCACTTCCTGCCTCTGCTAGAGGCCTAAGAGAATCAACTGGATTTAAAATGGACCTCATACTCGAATGCCTAAAGTAGGTAGTGACGTGTTGTTAAGCATACAAAGACAATGAATCGGCGCATGGAAAAAAATAAGCACGTGAGCTGATGGTTTAACACGATTTGTTAAGGAACGAGGGGGAAGTGGTGAACGCCAAGAAGGCCATCGGTAAGCAAGAACAGAATCCGAAGGAGACATTGTTGAGGGTGACCTAAGAGGTGAGAAGGGCAACAAAATGAGGACTAAGATGGGTAGTTGAGGGCAGTTATAGTGTTCACAGTTGATTCAGCATGATCGCTTTGAGGACGTATCGCCTGACCCTTTTTTTTCCGTAAACAATGACTCATTTAGCTACCTCCTAGGTTCACGATTCGTCTGTTTGTGTGCTTGTCTTATAGTTTAGTATTGTACATTATAGGCCATGATGGAGGGGACTATTTCTAACTTACTGCGATTGGGATGAGGGTAACGTAGTGGTTTGCCACTAAGACTTTAGTCCAAGAGCTTTAGTTTTGAATTCCTGATAGCATCTTGTCCTCCGATTCTTCTATCTATCAAGCAGAAAAAAAGTTTGTATCGATGTCCCTTTCTCTTAGGCAATAAGGACTGAGTAGAGCGTATTATAGGAAGCGACAGCCTAAAGGACAGCCATGCCCGTTCCTACCTCCAATTAATAAACTGAAGATAGTCATCAACTGCAGATGGGCGAAGCATTGGAGACTCTGTGCATACAGCCATGGGAGGGCAGCGCGTTTTACGAGAAAACACCCTCATCTCGAGTAAGACAAAAGTTATCCAGATTGCCACACCCTCACTTGTAAGGTCGTAGCAGAAAAACACAATCCAATCGTAGTGCTGATATGCAAACACAGTTGTGCGCAGGGATGGAAATAAAGTTTTGAGATCAACCTAACAGATAGATTACTCTTCGAGAAACATTTTGCAAAGAAAATACGGCTGATGAGGAGCAATACATGAAAGGCGGAAAACTATCAACAAATCCATCTTGTAAAGGGGCCTTAATTTGAAATGCAGCACATGGCTAATACGCTTTGCCGACTGTATAAAAATTGGTAGTTGTGGGCGAATATTTTCTATTATTTCAATTGGTGGTGGAGGCTTGAATTAGTCAGGAATGAGTGAGTGAGGAAGGGAGAGATCCATGCCATATCTAAACATTTATTTAATCGTGCCTTTTGTTGTCACTTCTGCTGCTTGCACTGTCGTTTTGACAGCATGGTATTCTGTTCATGCCCACGGATTGCCATGCTTTCTTTACGAAAGTGGTTCATGTCGTGATGTAATTACATTGGCTTCGGTAGAACTTATCTAGGTATTGCAAATGATAGGCAATTTAACACTAATTGGCGAGTCGGCAAACAAAAATTACACCATAATACGCAAAGGCACTACAAGTACTGTCATAAGAGTATAATCTCCTTGGGGTCTACCATTCGATGAAAAGTGACAGGAAGACATTACCTGTCGCAAATTACGGCAGCCAATCATACTGCAGCTGATCGCTGTTTCACGAGGCATGGTGCACTAGGTGGTTGAATTTTATTTTATTATTTGCAAACTTACCAAAGTATTCCCAATGAAATCTGAATTTCCAACAAATGCATTGCCTGTGCCTGGCACAGCTTCCAAGTATATTGTTACATGGGGTGCTCACTCACAATGCCCGCTCAAGTTACGTTTATACCGGCATGCATCTAAGCATCAGTGTATTCTTCTATGTGCCCTTTTGGATTGTCGTTGACAAGCGCTACTCCACTTACTGTGTAGTAAAACAATATTTGACTCGATAGTCACGATCTTTAAGCTCACTCACAACATCAAGCCTCTCATGAAGCAGACACAAGAGTTTTCTATCCTTTTTGCTTTCTCATTGGCAATTAGTAACTGTTTTAGTGAAAAGGACGTGATTTAAACCATTGATACCTGCTCTAAGAAAAATCGCTACATTATTTTAAATGTTTGTCAACTTACCACTTAGGCTATCACCTAATTCCGCGAATTCGCGCTTGCATTTGTCTAGCCAAAAGCTTACTCAACAAGTTGTGGCCACTTGTTACAAGTGACGTTTGTCTTGGCTTGTTGCATTTTATATGCAGTGTAACAGATTGTGGGAAGAAAACAGATTGTTTGTAGGTCAACAAACGACAGGTGGGCTTACAAATAGAAAAAGAAATAGGACCTACTACCGCATAGGCTTTATATCAGCAAAATACTTCGCTATATGTCAAACTCTAAAAGGCGTCGTTTGAAGGACCCTAATAGGTGGCTTGTGCTGCCATTTGATGTTTAAAGCAAGAAAAGGAGCAGACTTCCAAATGCGCCTTCATCAAGACCAATCTCGGGCATGTTTTACGTTTAGAGAACACAAAGAGAGTGTCACCTGAAGACTAAAAATGCCTTTGTATCCTTCTCACTGTAAAATATGTTAGAAACAGACCACCGCAGCGCTGATCAGGCTTACCTCTCAAATAGGTTGTTGAGTAAAGGATGACGTGAAGTTCAGAACCAAAGCTGATGTGAGTTCCCTCCCTATAAACGTAGTCTCACCTCTTCAGATCCTCGAATTTGGTTTTTTCAATATGAATTAAACAAATAGTGGAAATCAAACCCTAAAAGATGCCTCACTACTACTGAAGTGAGAGCTTGGGTTGTAGCAGTTTCATCATAACTCGCCCCACTCATTCAAGGTTCGGCGCTTTCGCCAAAACGCAGATCTTCCACCGCATCGTCCTCGCCACCTTTACCATCCTCACCTCTGCATTCCCTTCCGCCTCCACACTCCTCTCCACATTCACCGGCCCTTCTTCGCATTTCTTTCCATTCCTTCTGTTTTTTTCTTCCTTCATCTCCTCCGTCTTCGCCTTTGCCTTTGCCTTCACTCTCACTTTTTCCTCCACCTCATCCTTTGCTAATAATAATCTCCATTCAGCTTTCTTCTCCTTTCTACTTTCTCCCTCCTTCTCCTCCTGCCCTTCCTCCTTCTGCTCATTTTTTTCTTATTTTTATTCTATATTATGCTATTACCTTCAGTATTGCTGAGTTCCACCGCCTCTCCGTTGTTACCTCCCTTGGTTTCCACTTACCAAGTCTGCCTTCACCCTCAAACACACACACTGGAATGAAGCGCATGCATTTGGGTGTTTCAGGTGTGCATCCGCATGAGTGGTCTCCTTCTACACAAGACCAAGTGTCTGCAAGCCAGAAAGAGTTAGGGGCTGTATCAGCACTGCTTTCACCTAAGTGCGTCTCTTCCCTTAAGTTAGGATGCCACTCGGACGAATGAACATTAACGTTCTCAAAATGCTCTGCTACCTGGATGGGGTATGTTCCAAAAGGTAGAAAATCTAAAACAAACAAAATCACTACAGGACATGCAATATTTGTACCGTGGTAAATAAAAAGGCACACTATAAGGTGACAACATGCAACGCTGAAATGATTTGCGTTAACGGATTGCTCGTTCTTGCCAAAAGGAGGTATTGAAATCAAAAGGGAGGGATTAGAGTCCTCTTCAACGATGAGACTGCTTACTTTTACACATCTTCTCCAAACATATCCAAATCCACACCCTCGTAGGCCATTTCTTGTAAAGTGGTTCTCTTATCATGGAATGATTTCTCACCGTTTACCGTGGCTAAGTTGCTGAAGCACAGCAATGCAGTCGAAGATTTACACAAGTATTCATTTCTATGCAGTACCCTAAGTGTAATGGAAAACACCTGCGTCGCCTGCGTCATCTGCTTCCCTTCTTCTGTGCATACCACTCAAAATTGTGAGTCAATTGCTCGGGTGTTGTCACTTTCTCGTCCATACGAAGAGACAATATCAAGGTCCACATTTAGTAGTTCCCACATTATATACATCTCAATTTCGACTAAAGAGAGCACCTGATATAAGGGCGACAAACCATCTACACGACTTTTATTCCGTCAGTCGAACTTACTCGCGTGCTCACTTCTCATGTGCAGTCACCAAAGCTGCTTGAGACCCTGCATAAAAGGTACTGCTTCCACGCTATACATATACTGTTGACCGGATCAAGAGGTCCATACTAACTGTCTGCGGGTATCTAAGACCTAACCTGACTTTTGCTACTAATTAACTTCCCCATATATTGGGTAATTTAGCACAGAATTGTTAACAACTCACCTCTTCAAAGCTTAAGTTTCTCTGAGTACGCTAAGAGTTTCCGATTTGGAGGCGGATGAAGGGTTGAAGAAGGTGCTGTAGAAATAGGTAGCATTATCCTACTAACTAAATAAATGACAATGAAAATGATCCAAATGAGGAGGAGAGATAGTGGTACGTTCGATCAACCTTAAGCTGTGACTTATCACGACAGTCAAATTGTGCAGATTATGGAAGCGATCGAAGTCCGTGACGTTCAGTCAGCCATGTGGAAAAATCGATTAGCGTCTCGTGGCTTTGCGATTTTGGTTGGATGACCTCTAGTCTGCCCATATTGCATCTCACATTTTCGCCATCACGGTCAACAAAGCTAGCTCAGCATGCCAATCTACAGTGTTACACTTTCGACTGCCCTTCACACAGCGCAAAGTTGGATTGGGTGATTTCCTGCATGGCGATTCATCGTAGAATGCCCAAAGGTGTTTGAGTTGGCCGAGCTGGTATTTCCTCCTAAAAGAATGGTGAAAATCGGCGGTTCTACCACCGAGTTTGCTATTCACATCGACGTTGCGGTAGAGTGCAGAGTTGATAGATCTGTCTACACAAAAATTACTCAGTTGGTGGAATGGCTAAAATGGGCTCAAGAGGAGAAACTGGGTCAATAATCAGCTCATATTTACTACTCTTAAGTCGGCTTCGTAAGACCATTAACATTCTACTCAGCATCTAGGGTAAGGTAGGACAGATCAAATTAGATGAGGTCAAATCAGATTAAGGAAGAACGGTGAGGAAGGGAACAAAGCAAAAGGGAGCTGGTTAGCCATTGGGCTCACAAGGGACAGCAAACTGCATTCCTAGCTGACACTATGTCATGGATTGAAAGGAACACCCTCCACGATGTTAGACCTCTTGCAATCAATGTTTATGATAGGTGAAAAGTGCTCTTACGTCAGTGGATGAGGCGACCAGTGCACCGCTGCATCAAAAGCAAATTCAGTTAGAAGTTCTGTCAGTGACAGAACGGAAATCATTTCCCATGATTTTGAAACCCCATGCCATATTTCACATTGCACAGCGATGGCTCTTAACATGGTGGCAGTCGAGGCACGCTTGCTAGTATATCACTCGCCACTCCGTCTGCTGACATGGGATGTAGTGGCTGAAGTACATTCCCAAGTAAGTAGGCGAAACCAATTAAAATAGACATAAATAGCCATCTTCCCTCCTGCCTCAGTGAGGCCTTTGACTTGCACATCCCATTCTACATAACAAAGTGGGGTTGTAAACGTCGAGTTGTAGAACAAACTGGAGGTGTGGGTCAGCAGAAGATTTAAAATCGCTGCATCGATGCTGATTTGGGGAAAAATATGGACGCAGTTGCCTTTGAGAGTGGCATTCGAGCATGTGTGTTGTGGCAGTAAAAGAGGGCACGAATTCGACAGCTGTGTGCAGGATATGCATGATAGATTATTCCACGCGAAAATGCCAGCCGCAGCTAAATGCCAGCAGACCTCACACTAGAGGTGCCGTAAAGGATGGATGCACCTCCTTTCCTTCTCTATACTCAATCGTATCGATGCATAAGTTGGCTATTCGCGCAAACATATTCACAGTTTACTTGATATCATTTCGTCGTGTGGCATCTCTAGTATATGCTTAGCGGATTGCTAGCAATTTTCAGCTCAAAATGTAGCAAGGCATCAAGTATGAAATATGAAGGCACTTAATTTAGGAGGTTACCATAGATAGCGCCCAATGCACTACTTTGTATTAGGTGTAAAGTTAACCTTGAAGGGTGTGACATGGGTGTGGAGGCGAAGGCGGTGGAAGCAGAGTAAACGAAGACAAACGCCGAGGGAAAAGAAGAAGCCTAGGCTGGTGTAAGCGCTTCCGAGTGCACGCAAAGCACTGCGTCCGGCTTTTCCGCCTCCATGTACGTGGTTGGAAGAAAAACTAGCTGTTTCAGCGAGAAATTGAGGAACTCGTCGACATTAGTCGAATCCCACCACCACTATCTTACGAGAAGCTTTCGAAATTTGTATTATCATCTTCACCTAAGTTTTCTTCCGATCTTCCATTCTGTAGACAAGAAAGCCTTTTTGAGAGTGATACACATTCAATATTTTGTGAGTTTTCAGTGGCTTTCTATGCAGATGACACCACTACTTGGACAAATGATGAGCAGCAGCTTGTGCAAGAACCCCTAGCAATGCATTTGAAATCATCTGCTCCGCAGAGGAAGGTGTCCTCCGACTGTGAAGCTAAAGCGTTCTCTTTGACATTGCATAGCTGCATCGCTGACTGACACCACTCCTGATCGTGACTGTCGATTTGAAGAACAGAAGGGTATTATTGCGATCACTTACCTCTGTTTAGCCTAAACTTTGTAATAAACGCCAGATTTTACTTGTCCCCTGCGCCGCTGATTCCAAATAGACACAGAGGGGTGAATGAAGAGGCGATTTACATTAGTTTTCTTGCCTAATTAAGTGCTTTGGAATGAAACAGAAGAACCGTCGACACCATTGCATGTTGTCGACTCGGTGTTTTATGCGTGTTGCTGTCAAGGCTGCCGCATGATCAGCACTGAGAGCAATGGAGTAATGCTACGAACTCCACTGTAACCAAAATGTTAGATGCGCATGAAAAGAAGCAGATGAAATGCGGACTGTCAAATGAATGCGCGTCATGATTTCGCCAGCAACCGCAATAGGGTGGGTGCTGCCAGTGAAGCTGTATCGAGACACTTGCCCATATGGAGGTTTTAAATTGAGCTCGCTTTGTTGGGTCTCCAATGTCACGCAACGTGATATGCGTAAGGTCGAATTGAATGCGCAAAGCCCTCCGGCAGCCATGAGCCAGGTGGCATCCTCCTCACAGTGCGCCATCATCGATTTCATCAATTGCAGCCTATGAAATCATCCATTCATTCTTTTTTTCACTCTTGAAGTGCCAAATTGAACACCTCGAGAGTAATGGCAATAATTGCTAAATTGCGTGTTTGCAGGCACGCAATCACATTAGAACACTAATTTCTTGGAAGAGGAAGAATGCAACGCAAATGCAGCACATCTGTTGTCGTATTATTACTCCACTGACAGTGCGACACACCGATCACAACTACGAAGGCCATACACTTCCTCACACTGCTCTACCTTCCGATCAAATGTGCCAAGGTTTGATGTACCACCATGTTAGGATTATGGCTGAGCGTGGGTGCAAATTCATCAATGCTATAGAACGAAAAAAGCTCGTGGAGGAAAATATATGCTATACAGCATTTGATTTTGGACAGGAAATGATTGCACCAAAGTGCAGTTCTACTAAGAAGTTGTCATGCGAGGTGCCTGATGGTCAGATGACCACTGTTTATACCTGGAAACATCCACCTGTAGTTCTTTGTTCCAGTCATAAATAAGCCTTACCACTCACTCAAGAGAATCTCTCTACTGTTACTGATTTCGAATCGAGTGAGGTAAAACACGGTTAGTAGGGCAAAGCGATCATTGTTGCAAAAAAGAGCTAACTGACATGCTTACCAAAGAAACTCGCCAATCATAGTCTGCACCGGTCGATTCTAAAGCAGTGCAGAAGCTTTTTCAATCTATTGCACTCTCTTTTTCGAGACAGTGCTTGCCGCAAAGGCGGCGTGCTTAAGAGAATTGTCTTGAACGTGTACTGAGAAGAATCAGCAGTCGAAGTTTGTTGCTGGTCAGTTCTATGTCACTACGACGATAAAACGGTATATAATGCCAACTTGGTCCTATTTTAGCCTCTCGACTAAAGCAATGCTCAAATCACAACTTGCAGACCTTAACTGTTCTTTTGCAGGAGTGCTGCATTGCACTTATGTCTAAGCGAACCACCGTCTACGGTCCAATTTCGGCTGGAAGGTGGTCAATCGGTTTTTATCGAGGCAATAGTTACGTTTGTAGTAGTGACTTTAGCCATTTGACCTGCTAATTATATTGTATGCCGATTTTCATCCTTCTTTTTAATTGTAGTTTGAATGGACAGGGATGAGGAGATATGCTTCAATTATGAATAGCTTAAGACTGCCTCTATCACTGGGAATTGGAGCAGAGACTAATTACTCACTAATCACCATGCCTTGATGTGTATTTAAACTAATTTACTTTAGATGCGCTGCTCAATTTTTACCGTAATGCGGCGGGCGCGCTAAATTATTTATATGGGAGGACTATCTGCGGCCACTTCAAAGATGTCATTCACCATAGGCACAAATGATTAGGTGAAAAGTTTTAGCTTTGAAGCCAAATCTCAAAAGCTGCATGGTAACTAAGTGATATTGTGATCCGATGTCTTTTAAGATGGGTGGAAATTTGTTGACTGGTGCTGTAGGGCTGGTCATAACAGCACTGTTTGCAGTGTGATGGCTGTTAGTGAGGCTGATGCCCGCGTAAAAAGTACAACCATAGATTACATATTGGATGTTTAGCCTTCGACGAAGGTTGTGGGGTGAATCCGACGCCCACAACTATAATTTTATTAAGCGTGATAACTTTCTGGCGTGTAAGTAGACCTACACCCCATTGTAGTTTAAGGTAGGCAGCCAGCCCTCTTATTTTGCCTTCTTTCTCTCCCATTCGAGACTTGCTTTAAAATTGTTGTACCAATGTATGCAAAGGTTTACCCTCTGTCAATTGTAAGTAAAATGGACAAGAATGGGAAGATATGCATTACCTCTTACAGCTTAAGGCCGTAACCACTTATGTCAATTAAAGCAGGGGCTAATCGCTCAATAATCGACATACCTTTGAGTAAATTGCCGTTTGCCTTCTGTAGTTGCAGAGACGATAATATTTGTTGGTTCAGTTCGCAAACCCCACATAATAGGGCAGCTGTACACGCGACGTAGCCCGGATGTAGTGGAGGCACCAAGTTGGAGCTGTCTCGCTGATCACTTGGCAGTGAGTTTTTGCAAATGCAGACATCTGCAGAGAGAGGGCCGTACTCTAATTAAGCGTTGGACCCGGTAATCCATGAGACAAGTCAAAAAATTAATTTTATTTGTTGGTCTTGCTTGCCGACTCCAGCAATGTAGCTCGTGTAGTGTTTTTCGAGAGTGAATTTTGATAAATTGAAGTCGTGTGTGAATTAGTTGTGCTGCATCTTATCGATTTGCTAGCCAGAAAATCAGCGCTCAACGGCTTTGCTGCAGATAATCTTACCAATCGATCGATCTTTTAATTAACACGAATGAACCAGCAGTAAGGCACGGCTGATAAGTGCGCCTACAGGATCGGAAAGAGTAGCTAAACGCAATGCACAGGAATGTGTGTACATTTCAGTTGCCTTGCTGCTAAAGGAATCAACTGGTACCCTCTATGCACGTATTCGAAACCAGCGTGTGGTAAGCATTCGCTTGTACTGGTTGCCAAATGTCAACAAGATGATATATTATCGCGCTCAATTTGACTCCAAGTGTCACATGAAAAGCCAAAAATCGGATTTTTCTAAGCTCGGCATTTTAATCACTTACTTGTTTTAAATAAGAAAATTGTTTGTTTTTTTTAAATAACAGGCATAAAATTTTAAAGTAGTAGTAATAAATTGACGAGTTTACGCTTTTTGTACATCGAAAAGCCTCTGCAAATGTTTGGCGATCTATGTGAATATCTGGGATTTGGGTTTGGTCAGCACTGCTGCGTCTGAGTTCCGCTTTGTGCTAAGTAGAACATTTACGTAAGTATTTATTGTAAACAGCATTTATTTGCTTAGTACAAATATGTTCGAAGCATTAATTGGCATAAAAGTGTAGCCAGGACATTTTAGGCTTGCTGATTTTACAGTTTTGCATTGTCTGTGGTGGAATGTTAGAGTTTAGTTACCTAATTCGCTTAAATACTGATGTGGACTAGGTCTTTGTAGCATAGACGTTTTCCACAGTGTGGCTACACTATATGACCCTAATGGATATGGGTTATTCTCGAATTAAGGCGAAAGGTGCGCTGTCAGATTCTTCTTGTTCGTTGGCTTTTCGCCTGTGGCTAGGGAGGAAACCCGACAATTTAATGGGCTTGTCTCTTGAGGGCAGTTAAACTAATTTAGACGACTTTGGATAGTGAGTTCCATCATAGTCACCTTTGAAAGCTACAAAATTGAAGCAGGAAATTCTAGCCCTATTTTTTCATCCTGCAGGCACGGACGAATATGTTGGGGGAGGCAGCGAATAATCTAACAGTTACTGGATGTGATTTTGCCGCATTTCAACTGTTTTGGCATTATTGAAGTCAAAAGGGAGGATTGTTAGTTGTTTTAGCAGCTGGACGTGAAGGCTTGCCTATTAGCTAACCCTTCGTAGGAATTCCATCCAATGGGCCTAGTCGAGAACAGGCGACTTAACCTTAGGAGAAAGTAAACTGGATTTCAAAGACACCGTTGACACTTGCACTACCAATTGCACCCCGACTGTGGTCATCGAGGACGTATGATAACCCGTCAAATAACAGACGAGACACAGGCATCTGCGAGAGCAAGTCGCCACGTAATGAGCTCTTCTTCATGGCTGCAGTGCATACCTGATGGGCTGAAGACGTAGCATACTTGGTCGCTTCAGCCTAGTCGGATGGCCATTTGCACTGCTCTCAATAGTGGCGGTCGAGTATATGACTCAAACTGAAATCCAACCCTCACCATATTGCCTGTGGCAATACTATTGAAATNGAAATCCAACCCTCACCATATTGCCTGTGGCAATACTATTGAAATGCGGACAAGTATGTGGCAGGTCTCAATGCGCAAGATGGGCAAATAGCCTGCAATTAACCTATCTGTGGGGCGTGGGGCGATACGGATTTAGATTTTTTTAGGAGTGAGAGCACTTCAAATTGCGTAGTAACTCGATGCTACTGTTCATCTCCTCTACCATGGAATGCCCTGTGCATGAGCAAGTACCCGACTGGTTGCATGTAAATGAAGGGTATTTCATTTTGCGGAGTCTGGCAAAACCAATACATTTCGCTACATTCCAATTCGTCGGTCGAGCTCAAAAGTTGATTTATTTGATACAGTTGCATCCTGCCGGGTTTCAGCGCACATTTCTCATGCAGCTTCCCGCTCGATAGATGGCGTACGGTCTATGCATCGTGGTTAATATTACCAATCTGTTGTTTTGCATTGCCATTTTGGGATTCGCCAAATGCTATGAAGGTGGGCCACCACCCACGTTTTTATTTAGCCTACTTGTTACACTCGCCTCTCCCTCCAGCCACTTAAATGCTAGCTCACACCACCAATCCATCGCACCGTCGTCCACATCACACCCAGAAGTGACAAGACGTCGTTAAGCAACAAGCAATGCACTACAATTACAGGAACAAGGATTCTAATCGCAACTTGGATTAACGCAACAACAAAACATCCACTTCACTCACATACGCAGACGCTTTTGCCACTAGAATGAAGGCAGATGGTCACTAGCCAGATGCTGCTGTCTGGTTTTGCGCCGTTCATTTGAATATATGCATGCAACCCACCGAAGACTGCGACTTTGACGGTTTTGGTTGCTCCGTCAACGTCGAGCCCTCTCTATCACTGCGTTGCTCCTCCATGCCGACGGAGGATAAGGTTTTACTGCTCTCCGCGCTTCGCCAAACATCAGTAACGGGGAAAACGCAAAGCCTAATTAGAACCTCTTCGTTTCTCCATTGGCTTGGTGACGTTTCTATCGTAAAAAACTTCTCCACATCCTCTTCACCCTCATCGCCCCCCTCTTCTGATCCCACTCTTTTGCTCTCTTCAACTACTTTGTGATTCACAACTTCCAATTCTGCATCCAATGTTGCTGTTCAAGCAAAAATGAAAGAACAGATCGTTGTAGAACTTGACAAAAATGTGACAGAAATAGAGATGATTAATTTACCTTAGCATGGGGGTTTACATTGAGTGAGTGATGCTACAGGTTATGGTAGTAGAAGAGCATCTAAGATTGGCCTTCTTATCGGGGGCATCAACATCGTCCTTTGCGCCCATTTTGACGGCGACAGCAAGAACGAAAGTGACTGACATGAGTTAAAGCATGAGGATGGTGAGCAATCTCCTGCAAGGGGAGTAGATTGGAAGCACCAATGAGGTGGGAGACGTGTCTTCCCTGTGTAAGTACCTAAGAAGTCAAAAAGTGAATCTTACAAAACGTAATTATCCACTGCGGCCAGGCAATAAGAGTAATCTCCTGCAAGGGGAGTAGATTGGAGGCATTGATGAGGTAATAAACGCGTCTTCCCTGTGTAAGTACCTAAGGAGTCACAATGTGAATCTTACCAAACGCAATTATCCACTGCGGCCAGGCAATACGCCTAACGCACTAACCTCGGCGGTGAGTGCGAATCCACTGCTGATAAGTAAAGAGGAAGTAGATGAGGGCAAATATCCGCTGCATCTCCAGTGCCGTTAGGGCTTTCACTGTCTGTCATAGTCATGAAGCGTAGAACGTTCAGTAAAATAGCCACAGCTCATATGACTACCTAATTGATTACCTACTCGCTTGCATGCTTGCTGACTTGTTTCATTGGGTGACTTTGAGGAAATCAATAGGACTGGATTTGAAAACAACGTGCTCTTGCAGACACGAGCGTACAAGGATGTGTCAAGTCAGAGTAGACACTTATCATTAAAGCCAGTCTAGCGACAGAACAGTCTTCATCATGATTGTGGGATGTAACAGCAATATTTACCCACTCTCGCAACTCCATTTCACTCAATAATGATAGGAAGTAGCCCTCGTGCCCATAGTAATAAGCACTTACGCAACTTAGGTGGTTGTCTTGAATAAGGTGGAGCAGTGGTTAGATGCTACACATTTGCCATAGCTTCCAGCTGCTAATCCATTGCGTGATCCAAATTACTCCTCAACAGTACGCAATCACCCCACTGCATACCACTTCAGCCTCAACACATTGTGGTGAGTACAAACGCACGACTATTTACTCCTCTCTGTTAACGTTGAATACCAGTTCTACAGTGAAGGACCCATCACCCCTTCCTGATGCTGCGTCTGTGTCACTAGTGACAACGCCAACATGGCTGCACCCATGCATGGACAGATCCCAACCGCACCACAAATGGAGCACTTGACTACAGAATGGTAAAATGGATGTAGGCCTTACCTGCAAGATTTAGGATAGCAGCTACAGAAGTACTGTTCCTCAAATTTGCAGCTACTGGGGTCCGCCTGCATGACAGAAAAGTCATCATGCCGATCAAATTATGGCGCATAAATCAAATGCTTTTGTGTTTTAGCTTATTCGTAACGAAGAGATCCAATTAACCTTGAAGAATACTTGCTTTAACCATCACTTCATGATGAAGATGCTATCATAGAGAAAGGCCCCGTCGTAGTCTTTTTAGTGGGCTAAGAATATTGTATATCCGACTGGTGACATTGCCACTGGCACAGTGCAGGCACTCCACCACCTTCAAAACTAAGTAGCGTTGGAATGAACTTTGGAAGGAACCAGGATCTTATTGAAATCCAACCGTGTGTTGGAGGAAAGAAGGGCAGACTTGCTTTTGCCTGGCGAATCGAGAACAGCACAGCTTGAGAAGTGTTGCTAGTTGGTGCTGCAGAATATCCCGCATGATCGCACAT
>LWMK02000152.1:44720-103929 GCA_001693075.2 Taenia saginata
TACGTAGTGTGCAGCACTGAAAAGACAAGCATGCAATCTCAATTTCTGATGGGGTCGTAGATGGTGAGAGTAACTGCCATTTACTTGGCGTTGTTATCAGTGAGTAATTTGCATTTTAAAAGGATTTAAATGGTAGGAAACGCAGTTGACATGGGAAGTTCCAGCGCTATATATCTCATATTCTTCAAATGTTTGCTCCAATGGCTAGGAATCCTGCGTGAGTGAATGCTTGTCTAAAGTAGACGTGAATTAGAGCCACTTAAAACAATGTTATGGAGTGGAGGACCAAGCACTACGAATAAGTGCTGTAATCCGCAAAATAACATCAGATTACAAATAACACGGTAGAAAAACACACCTACTAGCATGACTAGTGAAGCTTACTTCCATCCCTCTATAGAAACAAATGTTCTGTACTAAAGAGCACACCGGCTTATTACTCATGCAAGCGGTGACGTCTTCTTAAACCTTAGGGTCTCCTTCAGTCAATGCACTTTCAGGCGCAGCCTAGCAAGCACCACCACACAAAAAGAAAGATGAGTCATCTGACTCTAACTTGGGTATTGTAAGGTACTTCCACTACTACTTTTCTCCAAGTTTGTGCATTAAGTTTGAGGGTTCAGACATACATTTGACTAAAGCTTTGAAATATTTCCTAGGCTCAGGAAGCTAGGCAAGCATGCTTGCTTCAGCCGAATCTGTGTCGACACCACTCCGGCTATCCTGAGTACATGCCAGACTACTCAGCGTTGTTAGAAATGAAACCGCTTCATGCTCACTCTCAAACCACCTTCTTGTAGGCGACTCAACTTTCTGTCTGCCCCACATGCGCATGTCGTCTGCGTAGAAAATGCAAAGTTTTAGGATTATTTCGTTTACCAATATTGCTTTGCAGAAGCCGAATGCCAATGTCTAAGACCCACATTACTTCGCAAGCACTAGCAAAGCGACACTTGAATGAGACAAAACACCATCATTCTGTCGACCTGAACGGGGGCTGTCATAAATTTTACATCACATAATTGTCCATATACACAGCAGTCTGACAAATAGAGCTATTTCCTAAAAATGATTCCAATAAACTTGCGGAGAGTTCTCTCTCCTCTCCATGTTCTACGCGACTACCCCATGCATGAGAAAGTTGAATGCTCTGAGACACTTTATTGTGTATACTGAAACAGCCGGTGGGTAGTGCATCAACATGAGTTGGGGTAGCACCATCTGCGTCAGCAGATTCGAACCGCTCCTCCACAGCAAGATTCAAATTGTCATTCCGCCTCTCACCTGCAAAGTACATTTAAACAAACACAAGTAAATTTGTATTTCGTGCCTTACGTTCTGATGTCTACCACACATGCCCCAGCCTGTGAAATACCACGATACAGCCTTCCGCATTTCCAAGCACGAGTACCAACTTCCAATTCACACGCACTCACCAACTTCTCCATATGATGCAAGTGATGAGAAGATGGTGCACTTGTTTTAAATGTATCCCCGGGTTGGCGCGCATGTGGAGATCGCGCGTCCAATCAGTCAGGTGAGTGGCGCTCCACAAGTAGCATGGTTTGTGTTTCACAGACTACCTTGCGAATCCACGCAACTCAAAATTGCGTGGCATGAAGCAGTGCAAAACGCGCTAGCCTTCTCACTGTTCACCGCCTACGTTTCTTCTACCTTGTAGTCCAAGCTCCCCGTTTCTTTGAGTGTGATGGAGAATCTTGAGATTATTCCTGGTGTTGCCAGCATCGCCGATAATCCCGATGACGTTACGCGTGTTCGGATACTTCAAGAACAGCTTCGGCTGCTCGTGCATGCCGAATGGTGTTACTCGTTGCAGATGCCTCGCACAGCCTTCAACATTCCACACTGCTCCACGATTCGCGACGTGTATCGGCACACTGAGAAGTGCAGAGCAGGAATGGACTGCAAGATGCCACAATGCGTTCCCTCCAGACGGCTTGTTTTGCATTACTGTGACTGTGAGGATCAACAATGCTCCGTGTGTGAACCCATGAAGAACGCGGCAGAGAGGCGCTTCTACCCCGTTGAAAGTGAGGCTGAGCAGACCAATCGCACATTCACATTGACAAGAAAGGAGCGCGGTGAAGTCATTTACGACTTGTAAGCCAGTGCTCTTTCTTCATCTGTCAATGCTGTTTGGACGATGCAGATCGCTGATTCACCCGACTTGACTGACGTGCACAATCCACGAACAGAGCATGCCATTCGGCATGCAAAGTGCTTCGAACACTACGCCTATAACAGGGCGAGTGTCGTGGAGGAGTACAAAAANTTGACTGACGTGCACAATCCACGAACAGAGCATGCCATTCGGCATGCAAAGTGCTTCGAACACTACGCCTATAACAAGGCGAATGTCGTGGAGGAGTACGACAACCTCATCGAAAACTATGTGCTTTGTCGTGGCAGACTGTTGGCAAGATATCGGTTCCTGTGAGGGGGGTGAATTCATCCGCTCTGCACAAGTTGGTTCNACGACAACCTCATCGAAAACTATGTGCTTTGTCGTGGCAGACTGTTGGCGAGACATCGGTTCCTGTGAGGGGTTGAGTTCGTTCGCTCTGTACAAGTTGGTTCTTTATTTGCATTCTTGTACATAAATACACATGCATGTGCATGTGCATTCGTGTCACGTGCGGAGGAGGGCGAGACTATGTGAAGGGAAGTCAAACCTAGTTGTCGCGTAAAATGGGCAGGGTTGTGGTGTTGCAATCACGATGTTATTTGGCCCCGAGTTCTCTAATGATGACGTGGTAGACCACGAAATCCTCAAAAGTCTATTCTTCCATTGCTGCTTTGCAGCCATTTTTCCAAATGACGATGTATGTGTGGACACGTCGAGTGTGCAAGCATTGTGGTGCGTCCGCCAGGTGGGGGAATTGGCTTGTATATTTGGACGAGATCTCCTTCTTGGTAGGTGCTGGGTCGGCTGTGCTTGTCGTAGTACTTCTTTTGTCTACTATAAGACGTTTGTAGGTGCCGCCGAGCCATATTGAATGGCTTTCTTATCTCTTCTTTTAGACGCAGCACGTATTCTGGCACATTGTCGGTTGTTGCTTCTTTGCTTGGTAGAATGATGTTGGACGGATTTCTCATTTCGCGGTCTGTGAGTATTTTGAACACCCGTTGAAGCATGGACTGTGGCTCTATACGCTAAAATGGCGCCTCTTAGGCTTAGACCCCAGTCTTCTGGCTTTACTCTTTTTGGCAAAAGCCTTTAGCAGTCCATTGACCACGTGGTCATGTAATGGCATTCGTATACTCACACACCTCATCGCCATTCACCAAAGCAGTGGTCAGGCTGGTAGGGCATCTGCCAGCATAGGTGGTAGCATTTGCCTGGCGTGAAAATCATTAGGACTGAAAAAAGGTAAAGTTTAGAAAAGGCATATCAAAGGGCTTTTTGCAGAACTAACACATGGTTGATGGTTTTTGCAACTACAGGCATGACCATTAACATAAGTTACTACAGGCGAGTTGCTCTTGGAGTAATTGTGGTTCCTACTTCCCGTCTTTCCTACATTAATTAGTAGAGAAAAGCCACTAATGCAGCACTGGGAAGGGAATGGGACAAATTCGTCACTGTTGATTCGCATCTTCACGCAAGTTGCCTCAGCTTTCGCCACCAATTCTCCACTGCGGATAAAGGGATAAAGATTTGAACAACTATTGCTGCATTCACGCCAACTTGCAGTGGAACTGGCACTTGTGGATACTTTGAATGGCATCGTGAAGTGCTTTGGTCTAGATGTGGAACTAATATTACACACAAAACGTTTAGCAGGCTGCAATGCAATATCATCATTTTTGTGATGTTTGAAGACCTCGAGAAAAGTCGCAGGCAAGTAATTCGTGTGCGATCCGCTTCAGATAACCACCAAAAATCCNTACGCTTTCCAATTCGAGACGCTTCGTTTAACTTTAAGTGGTGCAGTTCTGCGGTTGTCCTTAGCAGTCTCGGATCACATTCCATCCTAAGCATGGGCCACTCTTTCCGAGGTCTCAGCAATAAAACTCACGGAGAAAATGCATCACTTAAATGTGTCAAGAAAATTGCCTGACTTGCTAGGTACCGATAAAATATCTGTCTTTCAGCCTTCTCTTCGCTTACGCACATCTTTCTTTAAATCAAATGCCTACCCTGCGGGTTAGCATTTGCTTTCCAGGCCCACTCACATAAAGTGCTAGCTAAGGTTTTATTAATGAACCGTTTTGATTTCTAAGGAAAGAGCTGCTATTATTCGAGCTCAAAGACCAAGTGGGTAAATCAATTTTTCGGACATTCATTTACCCTTTCATGAAAGTATTGCTCTCCTGCAAGTACAGCGCAAAGGAGATCAGAGGACAATGGCACGACTTTCTGTCTAAACCCTTGAAAGGATGTACAACTCGGCGGAATCGAAGTGTCCGTGTAGCCTAGCGTAATGGTAGGCAAAGTGTCAACTCACCTCCAATAAAGTCGAATGTCACAGTGTTTGTAGATAAAATTGCGTCAACATCTTCGCAATGTGGAATTCCCTGCTCTGTTCCAAGCTCTAGCAAAAAATCATTTCCATGCTAACTTAATCTATTATAATTTCTGGGAAGACTCGGTGGTGCCAAGCGATATAAAAGCAAAATTTGTGAATCCGATCTCAACTGCTATGGGCAGATGTTTAATGTCATGTGCTGATTTGTACGAAAATGAGCATCGACTTGCAAAGCTCGTATTGACCTTTGATCTTTATGAACATGGATCTGTAAGGGGAGTTGTCTTGGCATTTCTTTCTCCGCTGATATTTAGATAGGCTCTGGATGTGACGGTCAGATATGTTATGCGCAACATGATAGCGAGTTAAGGCTGTCAGCATGAGCGTAAGGTACCTCAAGGCCAGCTCTAAGGATAGCTATCTTAAGCAAAAGCATAGCAGGGGACCGAAGAAAAAGTTGTGACGCTTGAATGTGGAACTCATAGAAACAAGAAAGCATATTGTTATTAAAGTTGTTTTGCATGTCATGACCGCCTGCAGATTAAATTATAAAACAGCGACACTTTGAAAGCCTATTACTTATGGGATCACAGCCATCCAAGCAAGAGGAATAAGCTAAATTACTGATCGTGGTCGAATGTGCAAACATGAAATGTGGTGTAATCCGACGCAACGCCGTGCATATGGAATGCATGGAATTGCAAAGTGGTGGAAAGAAGAGAGCAGATGAATTGAAAGGTGCGGACCATTCAAGCATTATAGGTTGGGTCGCTAACCACTACTAGATTTATATGGCAACACCATCCAAAGTTGTAAAATCTCGAATGCGCGACAACTTCCATGATACAGGCGCATTTGCAAGTGACGCTAATGCAGTGATAATAGTACTTGTGGTAGACGTATCAGCACAAATAGCATTGCTTTAATGAACGCACTCAGTTGCTTATTTGAGCTTGGCCACATCTAGATGCTCTTGAATAAGTCGAAGATATAAGCTAGACTCACGAGCATCATTTACTCCTTCACTCTGCCAGGTCGACTTAGCAACGTCACCTTTTACAACGTTCCCATTGAGCGCCATGCAGAGCAGCAAGAGAGCGATGATAGTGGTTGCGGAATGAGTCCCGTTAAACAGAATTAAAGCAAATGCTAATTCGTAAAGTGGGTTCTATTAATGACACACAGACAGATAGTAAAAAATGACGATTAATAGGAGTTTAACGCCATTTGACAGGAAGAAAACCACAAATGCGTAGGCACTTGAACTTTCATATAAGTAATTCGTGTAAATTTAGATGACCACGTCTCCAAGTGTCGTTGTTTTCGTAAAATACAAAATTTTGTGCTCGATTTGGTAGTGTGAAGGTAGCAAAGTGCATATTTTTGGTTGTGGAAAGTGGTGCGTTCCTACCCATAGAAGCTGAAAGAAAATGGAAGCAATAGAATATGCGGTCAGTAAGGAGTCGAATGGTGATTAGTATGGAGGCGCTGGACGCCGGTGAGAGCCTTGCGTAGGTGACCGTGGATGTGACGCGTCACTGAGGTTACGCTACGCTGGTCTGGGTTAGTACGCACACCGGTGGCGGAAGCAGAACGCTCGGGGTCGCCAGCTCACTTTGTTAGGCTAAAATCATCTGCACCTCACTTTAGTCCTCCGTGCCACTCTCTGTTCCTTGACACTTTCTCTCACTCATTCGTGCTATTTCCTACAGTGAGTCCTTAACTCATCATGCCACATTCCTTCGCACTGTAATTGCTTGCGAATTGTTTCACGTATATATCACTCTATTAAATTAGGTATTACCGAAGGAAGAGGCGGTGATGCTAGTGTCAAAAGTGGATGATGTGCTCAAGGTGCTGACGGCAGCTTCAAAAGAAGATGAATTAATGTAAGCAAGTGGAAGTGTATTTAGTGGAATGCAGTTTTTAAGTTTGCATTGCAAATGCATAGTCAATGGTTATTTACTTCACAGGAAGTTGGGCACTGAATGCGAATGCAAAGTGATTGTGATTGAGTCTTCTTTGAGCATTGAAACCATCTGTGATTAATGGTAACGTAGGGGAATAGAGAAGGACGGGAGGAAAAAAGAGACGGTAACTGTGAATACAGACGCAATCCTTTCTCGTGGTGAAGCAAACCAGACCTCCAGCAATCCATGAAAGTAAAGGTTTTCAAGGTGATGATGAGGAGAAATGCCTTGGCTCCTTCTGTGCATAGTGCTCAAATTGTGCTTGCAAATTTACTACTCTCATAGTTCTTTGTCTTAAAAACTAACTTGCAGTGCAACGCATGTAGTCTCAAATCCCACAAATGAACAAGTGTGCCATGAAGCGTTCCCACAAGGATCAGTTAAGGAAAAATGAGAACGTTTCGTCTGGAGATCAAGTGTATCAACTTTAATTTGCCTGGGCCTCAATTGGTTAGTCAATATAGGAAATATGATTTACTAGGAACTTTTTGCATAAACGGAGCGTGTGAAGGCTGGAATTTAATGCAAATTTTAAAAGGAGAAGGAAAGACCTTAGCTAGTATTTCGCGTTTCAGACCCATTGTATTAGGTGTGTCTAAAGTGGTGAAGAGGCAAATTTATCAGAGTGGTTTTCACGGCTCATTGAAAGGAGAAGTGAGCACTTGACAAATACGGTGCTTACTGTGAGTGGGGCCGCAAATTATAAATGTCCTAATCTGCGCGCATATTGCCTGAGTGGCTCCCGAAATGGTGTGTGGATCTGCAGAGGCAATCGTCGCTCCCAAAATATCAAAATCACCGGATAAAATGTCATCCATTTGTTATTCCAATTTATCTGGTGCGCTCCAGATGGGCTAAAAACACAAAAACGCAGTTATAGTGATATGTTCCTCATCCCACTTATTGGCGGGCGAATAGGCAGTGCTATATGTGAGTACACTATAACAATAAGTATAAGTAGGCCTTTTCTGTACGAACGATACGCTTGCGTCTGAGACAGATGGGACAACGAATCACCCGTTTGGTGCAAGAGCAGCTAACTTACTGCAGGAACCGCTTGACCTGGTGGTTGTGGATGCATTTCGCCCGCCCTTACGCATGGCGTTCATTGCTGAATTCAAGTCGAATTCCATCGCTTTTTAAGAGACTGCATGGATCTTTGATTGTACGCGATTGAATTTTAGACTCCTTTTAATTGTAGGCCATACCTACAGGGAGTAATACAACAGACGAGAAAGGAGTGACAAAATAACGCAGAAGGCAAGAAAGCAAGAAAGCGATAATAGAGACACGAAGAAAATGTGAGGTGGAAAGAGGCTAAGGGTGAAGAATGAAATTGTGACAGAGTAATACGTACCAAGGGCTTGTCGTGAACCACGGAATTTGCTTTAGAAGCAGCCTGGGTTTCATAATCTGCCGTGCTTGCGCCAGAACAATGAGGACGGTCATGCTTTAAAGGAGTTGTGCTATTCTCATTCGGGTTTGGATTATGAAAGGCAAGCAAATTAGTTTAAACTAACAATTATATGTTTAGCAAGAAAGTAGGCGAAACTGGCGAAATTTATGGACAAATTAGGCTTGGTGACATCTCTGTCTCTCCTTGCCTACCTATCTGCCTCTCTCTGCGCATGTGTTAGCTGACTCACTTTAAAGTTGGTTTGGACTCCATCTGTCGCTCTTGAAATGGGACGAAGATGACGCGATTGAGAGGTCGTGGAACCGCAGGCAAATATTTCTGGTAAGGAGCAATTGATTGAATTGTCTTTAAGGTGCCTTAGTGATGCAACACCGAGAGATAGCAGACTGACTTCTGCGACGATGAAAATGTGACAATTCCTGACTGGAAATCATGATTTGGCATCAGGATGCACGTATGTGTGTACATTTTGCGTTCCTTAACCAACAGTTGCCAGTAGAACACTGCTCATAAGTAATACTGACTACGTGACACAGCAAAACACAGTATAACACGCTAGCAAACCTGCGGATTTATGACCGAATGGTGGTCTACCCTACCACTTTGGTGGAGCTCTGGCTCCGTTTTCGTCGAGCACTGTGAGGTTGCACTGGTAAACTTCATTTACAAACACTATACTTGGACAATCGAAGTTATACGCAAAGTCGGAAAGAGCCCCGCGAATCCTCTGTGATAATTTGTGCCCAAGTGCACTCTAAATATGCATTAAAATGACTGCGGAAGTCAATTCTATGCAAACTAGACCGCTCTGGATTACGAGGTTGGCCACAAAGTGCGCTGCCATTGAGGAGAGCTACTGTGCCACTCTTACGCCAGTAGTTCAGTGTCCACGCTATATATATGCGTCACCGAGTACGTGCAGCTACAAATATGAATGTGTGCTCTCATTAAAGCAAAGTGTATCGCTTTTGAAGTCCTATTATTCCCATTGAATCGGATGGAATGCTTGAGGTGTGAACGAGGTTAGAAATGGACGCAGGTAATGGGCAACTTGGGCACACATTTGGGCCGTTTTATATGCTTCCAATGTTACAATGAAGTACGTGTGCTACATTAGTGAGAGGTGTAGGCAAACCCATATTTCAACTGGAAATTAGGGCTGAATACCTTGTTAGAATGCCGTGGCGAACACAACACACTCTTTCCTCTTGCAACTCTTGCAAATGAATGCCTCTCTCAAAAGTGAATTGCATGTGGCATATGCCTACCATCAGACATAGACCAACTTAAGACACGATCCACCAAGCAAATTTCTCTCACTATAGACGATTTAAAGTGACCGATGTGTTTGCGTTAAAATTGTAAGCCCTAATCTGTGATGTCAATTCGTCCATCTAAAGCGCATTTTTCCTCACAGCAAGTCAGATATTCGAGAATAACTGCCTCAGTCAACTTGCAGCTCAGTGTAAAAATTAGTTCATCAGTAATATTATTTTTTATGGATGTGGTGGATCAAGTCCTCCTAGAAGATCTGCGATTTGGCGAAAGCGCCGAACCTTGAATGAGTGGGGCGAGTTATGATGAAACTGCTACAACCCAAGCTCTCACTTCAGTAGTAGTGAGGCATCTTTTAGGGTTTGATTTCCACTATTTGTTTAATTCATATTGAAAAAACCAAATTCGAGGATCTGAAGAGGTGAGACTACGTTTATAGGGAGGGAACTCACATCAGCTTTGGTTCTGAACTTCACGTCATCCTTTACTCAACAACCTATTTGAGAGGTAAGCCTGATCAGCGCTGCGGTGGTCTGTTTCTAACATATTTTACAGTGAGAAGGATACAAAGGCATTTTTAGTCTTCAGGTGACACTCTCTTTGTGTTCTCTAAACGTAAAACATGCCCGAGATTGGTCTTGATGAAGGCGCATTTGGAAGTCTGCTCCTCCTCTTGCTTTTAACATCAAATGGCAGCACAAGCCACCTATTAGGGTCCTTCAAACGACGCCTTTTAGAGTTTGACATATAGCGAAGTATTTTGCTGATATAAAGCCTATGCGGTAGTAGGTCCTATTTCTTTTTCTATTTGTAAGCCCACCTGTCGTTTGTTGACCTACAAACAATCTGTTTTCTTCCCACAATCTGTTACACTGCATATAAAATGCAACAAGCCAAGACAAACGTCACTTGTAACAAGTGGCCACAACTTGTTGAGTAAGCTTTTGGCTAGACAAATGCAAGCGCGAATTCGCGGAATTAGGTGATAGCCTAAGTGGTAAGTTGACAAACATTTAAAATAATGTAGCGATTTTTCTTAGAGCAGGTATCAATGGTTTAAATCACGTCCTTTTCACTAAAACAGTTACTAATTGCCAATGAGAAAGCAAAAAGGATAGAAAACTCTTGTGTCTGCTTCATGAGAGGCTTGATGTTGTGAGTGAGCTTAAAGATCGTGACTATCGAGTCAAATATTGTTTTACTACACAGTAAGTGGAGTAGCGCTTGTCAACGACAATCCAAAAGGGCACATAGAAGAATACACTGATGCTTAGATGCATGCCGGTATAAACGTAACTTGAGCGGGCATTGTGAGTGAGCACCCCATGTAACAATATACTTGGAAGCTGTGCCAGGCACAGGCAATGCATTTGTTGGAAATTCAGATTTCATTGGGAATACTTTGGTAAGTTTGCAAATAATAAAATAAAATTCAACCACCTAGTGCACCATGCCTCGTGAAACAGCGATCAGCTGCAGTATGATTGGCTGCCGTAATTTGCGACAGGTAATGTCTTCCTGTCACTTTTCATCGAATGGTAGACCCCAAGGAGATTATACTCTTATGACAGTACTTGTAGTGCCTTTGCGTATTATGGTGTAATTTTTGTTTGCCGACTCGCCAATTAGTGTTAAATTGCCTATCATTTGCAATACCTAGATAAGTTCTACCGAAGCCAATGTAATTACATCACGACATGAACCACTTTCGTAAAGAAAGCATGGCAATCCGTGGGCATGAACAGAATACCATGCTGTCAAAACGACAGTGCAAGCAGCAGAAGTGACAACAAAAGGCACGATTTAATAAATGTTTAGATATGGCATGGATCTCTGCCTTCCTCACTCACTCATTCCTGACTAATTCAAGCCTCCACCACCAATTGAGATAAAAGAAAATATTCGCCCACAACTACCAATTTTTATACAGTCGGCAAAGCGTATTAGCCATGTGCTGCATTTCAAATTAAGGCCCCTTTACAAGATGGATTTGTTGATAGTTTTCCGCCTTTCATGTATTGCTCCTCATCAGCCGTATTTTCTTTGCAAAATGTTTCTCGAAGAGTAATCTATCTGTTAGGTTGATCTCAAAACTTTATTTCCATCCCTGCGCACAACTGTGTTTGCATATCAGCACTACGATTGGATTGCGTTTTTCTGCTACGACCTTACAAGTGAGGGTATGGCAATCTGGATAACTCTTGTCTTACTCGAGATGAGGGTGTTTTCTCGTAAAACGCGCTGCCCTCCCATGGCTATATGCACAGAGTCTCCAATGCTTCGCCCATCTGCAGTTGATGACTATCTTCAGTTTATTAATTGGAGGTAGGAACGGGCATGGCTGTCCTTTAGGCTGTCGCTTCCTATAATACGCTCTACTCAGTCCTTATTGCCTAAGAGAAAGGGACATCGATACAAACTTTTTTTCTGCTTGATAGATAGAAGAATCGGAGGACAAGATGCTATCAGGAATTCAAAACTAAAGCTCTTGGACTAAAGTCTTAGTAGCAAACCACTACGTTATCCTCATCCCAATCACAGTAAGGTAGAAATAGTCCCCTCCATCATGGCCTATAATGTACAATGCTAAACTATAAGACAAGCACACAAACAGATGAATCGCGAACCTAGGAGGTAGCTAAATGAGTCATTGTTTACGGACAAAAAAGGGTCAGGCGATACGTCCTCAAAGCGATCATGCTGAATCAACTGTGAACACTATAACTGCCCTCAACTACCCATCTTAGTCCTCATTTTGTTGCCCTTCTCACCTCTTAGGTCACCCTCAACAATGTCTCCTTCGGATTCTGTTCTTGCTTACCGATGGCCTTCTTGGCGTTCACCACTTCCAACCGATGGCCTTCTTGGCGTTCACCACTTCCCCCTCGTTCCTTAACAAATCGTGTTAAACCATCAGCTCACGTGCTTATTTTTTTCCATGCGCCGATTCATTGTCTTTGTATGCTTAACAACACGTCACTACCTACTTTAGGCATTCGAGTATGAGGTCCATTTCAAATCCAGTTGATTCTCTTAGGCCTCTAGCAGAGGCAGGAAGTGATAAGTTGGAATAGGTATTGTGAAACCATAACATTGACGTATCGTGAGCTGCATTCGCATCTGAGTTTTGCATTTGCCTACTTTATAGCCGAATAGTGAAGATTCTTTGCCTCCACCTTAGAGGTTGAACTGCCACTACTAGTCTTCTCGGTGGGAGACAATGGTTCATATAAGAGCTTAACTAGAAATATCCATCAGGACGTCACATTTGCCACTGCTGAAGACTCCCCTAAAACCAGCCCTAGACTTCTAATCACTAATCACACCTTCCACTTTCTACCCAAACTCATATTGTACGCCATTTATTACGTTATCTGCAGCCACAGTACATGCAGCAGCAGCGGGAGACTTAATGAACTGCAATGCCTTGCAGACTGTCACCTACCATCCAATTTTGGACGCACTGTAGGACACCGCGCCAGGCTATCTGTCTGGAAATCATGTTTCATGGCTACTTTTGGACACTCTCACACACAGACACACACAACAGTACCCACACTTCAAGCGAAAGTCAAGGCAGACTGAGGTCTCCACGTTCGCTCTCGCTGATATCCAGACCCATCACATTTGAGTGAAACCGTTCGAAATTCTCGAGGAAGGGAAAGTCCTCTTCCCTAGCCCTCGTTCAAGCCCCACTGTGGTGCGTAGTCCATTCAGGCCACTTATTTGCTCATCTGGCACATTACCAATGTCCTTCATTTGACCATCTAGGTCGTGTGCGAGCATAGTATTTCACAGAAATGAGCAACAATGCACACTTGCCTTGGTGGTCTAAGTTCACTGTGTGCGTGTGTGTGCGCGCAAAGTGACCATTTGATAATCAGCTACGGAATAATCTGGGGTATCACTTCTGACATCTCTTTGCCTTTCTCCGTATTTATTAATCAAGAGTCATTGCATTGTAAACACCATCACATTTACCTACTTCGGAGCCAATGGCAGTTTGAGGAATGCTCATTGCACTTTACAAATGAATGTAAGTCAGCAGCATAATATGGCATGGACAAGGTAGAGATGCAAAAGTAAAAAGGAAAAAAATTAAGCAAAATTAATAAAAGACAACAAGCATGATGGGATTAATAAAAAAACTGGATGGTGCGAACCTACGAAGCAGTGGGTTTGAAAAAGGGAAGCCTAATGAGCAATAAAATGCCACCAGATTCGTGAAGAATGCAAACAAAATGTGTGGTCAGTGAATCGATCATTCAACTACACGTAGTCTTACTTATAGCAGAATGAATGCAGTTTGAATAGGAGGGGAGAATGGGTGCAATACGAAAAGGAAGGGAAGAAAGCAAAGCAATGATCAGTTAATACTTGTCATTGTCAGACAAGCCCGAAACCTGCTCATCTTACATTCGCTACACAACATTTGGCCGAGTTATGCCTCAGTCTTAGCATACGGTAATGTGTGGGGATTACTTTTGCAACCAAATAATTGAGGCCATGGAATCTGGAATTCAACTTAATGCGACTCAGTACTTGTGTAGAAATGTCAGTATGTGTCACCTGAGTTATCAACAATATCAAAGAGTCAAGTTTGAGATAGTATTTTAGAGCTTTGGTAAAAAGGGTAAAAACTATTCTAGTGTGTGGCTTACACCAATGTGGGTGACTTTGGGACTGACAAATGGGTGATAGGATGGGGCGTTGTGGATTTTAAGTCAAAGATCTGTAATGGTGAGTCGTCTATAGGATGAAAATAAAACACATTTAACCAATAGGCAAAAAAGCATCGTAGATTCCCATTAAAGTGGTGCCATCGCATCCACCTGGTCTCAGGCTGAGAAAATTTTATGCATTGGAATCAAAGATCCGAGCAACTGCCTCACTAATGTGAGGAAGGCAATTCCGTGAGGGGGATAGGTATGCAGCAACACATAAAGCGAGATTCTATTGCGGATGGATAATTCAAAGGTGGTTAGCACCACGTCTTGATGTGTCGCGAACCATCGTAGACTTTTGGAGCTACTAATTGCAGATCACAGGTAGATTCGCTTTGAATCACTCGATTCCAAATTGTCATGCATTGAGATATTTGTGATTGTGAAATAGATTGATAAGAGGAGAAGTAGGTGGTTAAATTCGAGAAAAATCCACAAATAAGTGCGTAATGGGAAAATCAGTGGAAGGATCGATCAGAGATTTCGAAGAGCATCAAGGGTAAAATTAGGATACGGATTTGCAACAGCCAAACGAGAAATCCACAATAGACGTGCAAATGACCAGAAACTGTTATCTATGGTATATGGATGGCTGATCAGACAAATGTAATTGAAGCAATCGAAGCTACGACTGACACTATCGTTGATCTTGACAGAGCGCTTATCATTAGATTGGCTTGATCGGCGATGACTGTGCACAAATACATTTCTCAACAGGGTAGGGTATCATTGCTAGGAAAGATTAACGTTTCTGTTCTAAGATTTCACGAAGTAAGTGTGCTACTCACTCTTTGTGATCATTAAGTGATTACGTCACAGCAAGATTTGTAATTGGTCTATTCATGAGCACATTTGCCCTGGTTTAAAGTTTGCCAAGCTCCTAATAGGACTTATCAGTGCAAATCTCTAGAAATGCATGCTGAAGCGCTGCTCTTTTCCTCATAATCTAGCTGTGTGCTGCTGTTTTTGGAGTCCTCTTCTACTGTTTGGAACGAGCAAAGTGGTTTAGCAAAGTGGGCCACATTGCGTATGTTTGGAAGTGCGCTAATCATAAATGAATGAACAGTCTTCACTTCCAGTGCAAATTGTAATCCGGATCGTAAGAATGGCAAGTATACCCCATGCCACTGTGTTTGGATGCTTTTATCTTTGAGGGTGTTAGAACCACACCACTTACACCTCACGACGACGATTGCGTGACATATGTGGCATTCCTATAGGATAGGCGAACCGAGTTACCACACCTCTAACGTGTGTGTGTATGTGTTGGATTATTTTGAATGCGTCACTGGCTCCTGTTGATGGCTTTTTTACAAATGCACGCCACCCGTAGTGCCCANGTGTGTATGTGTTGGATTATTTTGAATGCGTCACTGGCTCCTGTTGATGGCTTTTTTACAAATGCACGCCACCCGTAGTGCCCAAAGTTGGAAAGGAGCAAGGAATGTGCCACTGCTTCCACTACTGAACTGGCCTGGAAGGAGGTCCCTTTACAGTCATCACACTTGATATATTTATGGTGCTAATAGAGAAATTCATAAAAAAGGCATTCTTAATGTACATAACCTGATTTTAAGTAAACTGTGCGGCTCGCTGTAGTGCCAGGAAGAAGAGACAGATACTCACTTCGTGCTACCATGCTATTTACTCTCTGGATTTGAATGTTGGTCGATAAATGAATGAAATAATAGGAAAATAGAATCTCATGAGAAGAACAAAGCCGTAATTAACCCTAGTGGAGCCTAATTGTGACAGCTACTTGTGCATTATTTAAGTGTCTCGGCTCACACTCTTCTGGCGCGACTACAGCTTTGTGTTGCATGTAAGTCAGTCCAGAGAAAATCTGAGCCTAATATTGGCCAAATTTGTCGCAGCTTCATGCAGTAAATACACTCAATCAGTTCGGATCAGCAATTAGTTTCGTGTAATTAAGGCATATCTTACTCATCCAAATGGGCGCTATTTCTCAATAAACCAAAGTGTCACATGATTCAAGCAAAAGAAAACGCATTTTACTACAATTTTGAGTAAAACATTGCATGTGAATCGTGCAATCTCACTTCCATCTAATACCTTCCAATTGCAATGACTTACACCAATTGCAATGACTTACACCAACGTACGGCGTTGCTCCGCACACCAGCATGAATTAATGCTGGTAACTAATGCATGGTAGGCTCGATCCAAGCTAGCCTGTGGAGGCTCCATCGTCTCTCTCGTTCATCTGCAGTTTCGAACCTCTTCATCTAGGATTCTAATTTGTAGAACATAAAACGCATCATGAGGGAACCAATGTCCGTATCCTAATCGGGAGGTGAGATTGATATCTAAAATCACATGTTTGACAGGCCAAAGCACGCAAGCCAATGCAAAATTATGAACATTGCAATCACATTCTTCTAGATGTCTAAAAATTTTAAGTTGGGAAGCGAGTACTGCTCTGCATTTGGGCCTTACGTTCCAGTGATTGCACATTAATCAGACAAGTGATTACTGTGGAGCATGCACGGCAATGAAAGCATTTAAATGACAAGTGCTATGCTGGAAAAAAAGAAACAAACAAACAGCATGACTGATTTCTCTCTCGGTTTGATTTTATGCCTGCATTTAGTGGCTCCGGATTGCAGAGCCTATAAATTTGATGGTGAAATTCCGCCACAAACGACCCCTTACAACAGGAGTATATCCTACACACTTATACCAATTATTTTGCATGGCAGTATCGTGCCGCTCCAAAGCAGTTTAAGTAGTAAATCAGTTGACCATGATCAGAAACAGGATGATATTTCGACACAACGCCTACCCAAGGAATGGACTACGTATAAGGGATTATGTAATCTACCAATTTCATCACTGCATTCTTAGTTATTGGTCAAAGAATGCTAGGGTAGGAGTCGCGATTCGGCGACCTTCCTACTTGATAATGCAAAGGGAGCCAATGTGCTAGCATCAAGCTGAGGTCAATCTAATATCACCCCCATTGATAGGCTATTTAAACCTTGACGTCAATGTCACCCAATCCGTCTAGCTAGCACCTCTCAATTATGGTGGGTTTAATTTGTCTCAACTCATTTCCCTCCATTTAGTTTTTCCCCTTTTTTCCATCCTTTTAATTCATTGGTACTATTTAGTGTCACTCGCAAATACACATATTGTTTGCAATTCAGGCACAAAACAGCTCAGCTGGCAAAATCACCGACCCCAGCTTGAACTGGTATTAAAATTATGTAAGTTTCTAGGTGTCCCGGGTATGGTCCATCTCTGTTTGAGCATTCCAAGTTAGACGTGGATCCTTTCAACACGTCGGTTCTCCGCTGTCATGTTTCAGCGCATTTACCAATGGATGTGGTTAGATAAACATCTCTATCGTCTGCTCTTCCCACAACCCTCACCTACTTCGTTCCAAAATGCCCACAGGCCATTCTTTTTAACGCTTTCTATCCGGGCACCCTCAAGATAAACACCATAAAGACATGCGCTTTCAAGTCTCGCCTGTCTATAATGCGGTGACTGTGGCACCTGAGTAATATGCCATAGAGTAAATTTTAAAAAGGAACTTCCTACAAAAACGTATTCATTGCATATACATACCGCTTGCAATTATGGGTGCATCGTGACTGAGGTTGGAATGGATTACGTTTCCATAAGTACCACTTATCTGAGCACACGAGCTGAGCACAACTGTAGCGATTGCATAATCTATGTGTTGGATTCCTCACGCTTCCTCGGTAACGATTTTACAGCCGCACTAGAATGCCTTGCTTCTCATCAAATACTGGTTATTGCAGTCACTATAAATGCAATTCGTTCGGAGACTTGGTGACTTCGCTCGCTCCCTGCTGACAACCCTGCCCATCAATTGGCGGATGTGGTGTATCAGGCCCAGACAAAGGAGCCATGTCAACTGGCGTAACCTATTAAAATGGAGGAATTGCAGCGTGATTTTCGAAAGAATGACAAATGTTTCGGATGGTAACCCTTTACCAGCCAATAGGCAACGTCGGCGATTCGATTTCAGACACATTTGGCAGTGAGGATAAGTTTTTCTTTTCTTAGCTTCGAATTTTCTAATTAGATCTTTGATTAGGGAGGCTCTAACAAGTTGGAAGCATTGCAAAAGTTGAATACAGCTGCATTCTTAAAATGATCTAAACTTTTGTCCGGGTCATTCAAATGGTCAGTCCTCTGCACCCAGTGTTTTTGGAACAAGTGGAACGTTAACGAACGAGCATGTCTAGTAGACTAGAACAATCCATATGCCTCGAGCTAAATAGCAATGTTGGAGAGGAAGCAACATGAAAATTACTTGAGCGCGCAGTTCTGCGTATTAGCTCTGATTTGCCTCCAACATATCAGTCATGAGGAGGCTCACTAACCCAGCATCTCTTCTCCAGCTCAGAATTATCGTCCACTCCAAATCCCGGTTTTGACTGCTCCACCTCCTGTATTTACCCAAACTATCACAGTCCGATCCCTCAGATTCGAAGGCGGTTGTGGCACAGGCTTCTGATATTAACTCAACTGTCATTTGCTTCAATTGACATAATCACCGCGTCAAGTAGAGGCCTTTGGCGGCCGCCAACTAGGGCTAAGTCCTTATAAAGCTTTTTGTGCACAGCCAAGCACCGTTATAGTAAGTGCTCAAATGGATGTTAACATAATTCACACAAAGTCAAACGAAGTGGAAAGATGAGCGAAGACCTCTTGATAATATGGTATTCTACATATTCAAACAGTTAAAAGGTGACAAGCTAATGTTTCTCTCATCCCATTTATGCATAGTATGAAAATGGATTTCTAGCATGCAGTGAAACGTAGGCTTGTTCCTCTTCACTACTTTTAAGTTTCTACGTGTGGTGAAGCACCAGCCAAATAAACCAAGCGTAAAAGTGTTTGTTTGATGTTGTATGCAGGACCGCTTCGATAATCAGCACCTACTGTGACTCGTTGGTGGAAATGCACTACGACAGAATAACGCGGGATCAAGTGCCGATGTATGTTCAGTAGGTTTTAATGACTCCTAAAATCGCCGTGTGCTAAGATGAGTGAAGTTGTGATGTCCTGCGGTTGTAAAGGAATACGAATGTAGTGGAGCTGGAAACCTCCAGGAAGGTAAGTAACCCATATACCTACGAGGTAAACACGATGTCAACGATGAACAAACGAAGGATTTCCAATTCAACAGAAGACGGTTAATGGTGACATACCGTGTGTTGTAAGCATATTAAGGCAACAATTGTTGCAATAAAAACAGAAAAGTGTGCAAGAGGAGCAAAGGAAGCAGNTGAACAAACGAAGGATTTCCAATTCAACAGAAGACGGTTAATGGTGACATACCGTGTGTTGTAAGCATATTAAGGCAACAATTGTTGCAATAAAAACAGAAAAGTGTGCAAGAGGAGCAAAGGAAGCAGCACAATAACCAAAAAGCTCAAATTAATTGACAGCAACCCAAGGAATCCTTATTCCAATCAAGGCCATATCAAAACGGATGATTAGGACCGCGGCGTTTCCACCACGCCATCGCAAGATAATTTGCCGAATCGAAACGGTCATACTCATTACCAAGAATCTGTATATCCATCGAGTTCTAAGCTCTAAATGCACGAATCTCCATCCTCATACGCCTTATTACTTTGCGACATCGGTGTGCCCGTTTAAATGCTTTGCACTCATGAGAGCCGAGAAGTGTGCTCCCGACGTAGTAGTAAGACGCACGTATGAAGGTAAATCGGCCTAATTATTATGGATCTCTTTAGCGCCAATAATTGCGTCATGGTTTTCCACAAACTTCGATTCCACACACATTTTTTTTGTGGCGTAATATGCATCTGGATGTGAGCACAAGGACACATTCACTCATTCCTGTATTCATGGCTCATATTCAGACGTATAAATATGAACAGGTAAGAAGTTATATCCTAATTTGCAAGCAACCAGGACTTAGGAGCCTTATGCTTAACCCAAAATCTTTACAATCGGACTCAATTATTTTAATTTACACATTGGGCAGGTAAATGATCAAGGGCACAACAAATACCGGGAAGGCTAAGCACACATTAGAACCCGAATTGATAATTCTGCGCAATTGTAGGATAATTGCTAGACATCTGGTCAAGTTCAAAAATTCCTGCTAAAATTGAAGCAAAAGAAGCGAGGTTATGTGTAGTAAGGCCCCAATATATGTATTACTTAACTGAAAACTATGCATGTTCTTGGCTGATAAATTCTACATGTGTACCACTTTGTTCTAATTAATTTATGCATATTTGGCTGCAGTTTGTCAGTCCGTGTGTAGCAATGTGTTCTATTAAAATTATGCATGTGTTTCTTGTCTTCCCTAAGACCAGGTTAAGGATTTGTCTTTACTGTCCACTAGACATTTTCCATTAGATTCCCTCAATCAAGAAGGCTTGCACCATCCAGCCTAGGATTACCCTTTACGTGCTTCCACATTCGCTTATTGTAAGGTCAGGTTTAGTTGAAATTCCCTTCGTGGATGTTCACTTTAAGTCGGGTGCGTCTTTCCAACCTTACCAAATGGATTCGAAGTGCGTTCACTGTTCACTAGTATTTTGGTCTACATGGTCAAGAAGGGGTAAATGTTTGTGAGGTAGATTGTAACCACACCCTACTTAGATTACCAGATTTGTTCCGTCCAGCCATGCGAAATCGTTGAAAAATCGGCCCGTGTGAGTCTCTAGGAGTGGATTCAAAGAGTTACACAGAACAGGCTGACTCATACCATTCCCTGTACGATCATTTGCAGAAGAACTGGACAATCAGTCTTTTTTTAATCTCATCTGCAATGCAGACGATGCGCAAAGATTAGCCTTTGAAATTTCAGGACATCTGCGAAATCGACAGCGTGAGTCCACAAATAGTCAAAATCCAGTCAAGCAACGGCGCACTCGTTCGCTATCTCAGTCAAGCAACGGCGCACTCGTTCGCTATCACCTGAACTGCATGCATAAGATAATCCCAATATTTTGCCGCAGTCCAAGAGTGTACTTCTTACCACCAACTTGCAGGCGATCAAGAACAAACAGTGGTTTCTTCAATTTCAAGCAGTCACATGGGTGCTCATATGTTATGCCACTGCTTTTACCTCCTTGTCACCCTTAAGCACATAAAGAGTAAATCTAGCTCTGAAAGTAGCAGCGATTCCTCACTTCCTCCTTGTGGCTATTACTGTAACCGGTTTCTATGCTTTGGAGTTTCGGATCGAAATTTTTGGAGCTATCAGAGTCTGTTTGAATGCAAATTTGGTGAGACGATGAATGTGTTAATGATGTTGACTCCCTCATTGTCTTTATGCTTGAGAAGTCCATTCCCAATGCTGTTGTATCACATGTTGATGGAGAAATAATTTTAAGTCCTATGTTCAGGACAAGGAGAGAATGATATTTCGCTTAATCAACTCAAAATTTACCTAATTTATTTTAATAAAATGAGAAAAATTCTGACGATAGAAAAATTGGGAACGAACGTTACTTAGTGCAGTTTCTTCCTCCACTACCTACTCATATAATGAGCGTCACTTATTTTCGCCACACCAAAGCTATTTAAGTAATATACTTAGCAAGATAACGTGCAGCAAGGCACATGTTCATGATTAGGTTATTGTCCTTATAAAACAAATTTTGTAGGGTTTTGTTTTGTAATGTTGTCACATCCTCTGCCGAAAAGAGGCCCGTATATGTAGGAGTGAAAGCGTCATTTCGGAAACCCACCTATCTACACGCAAAATAACCTTCAGTTTGAGTGATCAACATAAGGTCAATAGAATCGATTTTCGAAATCGATTGTCTCTACCGCTCCACAGCATACTGACTTCTCTTTCAATTCCACATGTTAAGTTGTCCCTTTTATTAACTCGAAGTCGCCATTCCAATTCCCTACCACGAAACTGTTGAGAACACATTACTGTATCGCAACGATTGACCGCCGTTCCTCAACTGGCTTGAATTGTTACGGTTTATTCCTTTCTCAAGTAACACTATATCATCAGATTTTTAGTCGGAAAGGACTTGGGCTAGCGTCATGCTGAATAAATGCGTAGTTGACAAGTTATGACATTGTGATGCATAAAATTCTCCCATTTCATTTCCATCTACCCAATTTACCGCTTTTTTGTATTTGGCAGATAGGCATTGAGACAGTTGCATCGCCTCACTTGATGCTGTCACTGCATTCTTCACTCATACGGCTTGGCAGCGCCTGCCAAATTTTGCCTTTACAACTAGTCAATAATCGAAGAGAAAGCAGCGCAAAGCAATGCACAATCTGTGATACCTTCTAAATAGTTTTGAACTAACCTCTTAATAATTCAATATTAACAAGAATCCGCGAAACTATATTTCAATAAATCACCAAACCACTACCAGGCTAAATAGGTGTTGCCAAGTCACTTTTATTAATGACAAGTGTTAATGTAGTCTGCAGGTATTTTCCCGTCTTCGAAGTGTTGACGAATTTGAGGATGCCGTGCATTCCATGACCTGGGAACATGAAAGGCGCATGCTTGCTATAGCAATGTGGCATTAATTTAGGGCCGAGACGACATCACCCAAATATCAGCTGATCCCATCACAAACTTGTGTGCCACGAAGGAGGCGGTAGCGCAATTAATTAAAGTCCTGTCGATTTAAGCTTATAAGGGGCATTTGATTCTTTGGCCAAGATGGCAAGCGCCTTCGTTTATTTTAAATGTGCAAAAGGCCTGTCGATGAATGGCTGCTGTATGCGCGACGAAGAGCAACATGCAATGGCAAAAGTGTCTTCCCGTAATCTGATCTTTACTCTTAGGATGGGCTACTTCCACACGTTTCATAAAATTGCACGATGCTGAGGTTACCTTGCACCAAGTAGTCAAGTAGAAAGATTCTCGCTCCTCTAGCTTTGGGTTTTAAACGTAGGTAAATGAGGACATTGCTATTTTCCAACTCAACTACATTTATATGAAGCGATGGTGCATAATGCGTAAAAAGTAAAAGAAGGGTGTTTAAATTCGAAAGATTAAACTAGCTGCAACGAGCAATGTAACACATTATGCCAAATAAAACCGAGCTTATCAATGATTATTGCATTCCAAGGATGGCTGACGTGTATTCTTTTCTTCGCTTCTTTAAAATCATGCACGTAACTGTTGCGTAGTTACTTAAATGCAGAATGCCTGACCATGCAAATTGTTTTTGTGTGTGATGCTGTTCGCGATGGCTATCTTAAGCTACATGAGGGATCAATGAATGCTTATTGCTACAAATTTGACTGCGATATTGCTTCGGTGATTACTCTGCTTTAGATATGCTTGACCGCTTTTCGGTAAGCTAAATAGTGGCGCAACAGGAACTCTCGCCGGTGGAGCAAAACAATTAATAGGTAATACCCAACTAAACTGAGCTAGCGAATGCACTTTTAGGATGTAGTGAGATGTAACATTCATTCGTGAGCTCGAATCGAGGACTACAACTATGTACCTGGTTAATATCAAGTCCATGTAAATATTTCCATTCTTTGTGAAGACTGAGAGGTGCTTATCTAGTAGCGTCATTTAAGTATCCATAATGCCTCAATGAGTTGGCTTAGGTAAGGTATTTTAGCGGCCACCAACGGGTGCGCAGGAAGCAGTCAAATTGACAAAATATGTCAATGATTCTGCAATAAACTCTTTGCTGAATTACTTGGGTAGTATGTATAATCTAGTGTTCACCAAATTGGATCAAGAAGTGATATTTCCAGTTCTGGGGCATTCCATGGAACTCCATGCAATGGAACTTCGTACGAACCCTTATTACGCCACCTCAAGTCTTGATGCATAGACTTGTTAGTGATATTTTGCAAGGCAATTGCTATGCCTGTGGAGGATCCAGTATTTACTTCCTCATCTTCCCACTGCTTCTATACGCACGCATGCCTTCTATTTCGTCATGTACCACCTGCATTTTTCAGTCGTTATCATGTCAGTGCTCCGGTCGATAACACTATCCATTACCGTCAAGAGAATTGTGAAGGCACTTAAAAAGCAGAATGATGCGCACAGAGTAGTGTTTCAATAGGAAGTGAATTTTTAGAGTCAACGGATTGATTGAAGTTGCATTTGCTTAAGATCATATTTACTGCATTATTTTACTCCTAAACGATAAGGGTGACTGCACCTATCTTAGATGGTCACTTTGTAATCATTTACTCTGCTTCGCACGCTTTATTTTACGTAGCACTTTGAACATTGATTGATGAAGTTACTCATTAAAATTGCCTCCTCCTTCGAGTGTACATTTTGGCTTCATCTTCACATCACTACACTTAAAAGGCAGTCTTGCAATTAAATTGCAAAACGCCATCGTTTTGTTTGTAATTACGAAAGCTTTACTCCCGAAAATGGCCTGCTTTCAAAAAACATGGGAAAAGACTAGGTCACACTATGTTAGACCAGCTCACAAGAGCTAAAGTAATCTCTTTATCTTTTGTAAATAACTACATCCAAAATAGAGTTTGGTATCACAAGGTCAAAAATCTGTATGCAAAGCATAAATGTCCATGCGGTGGTGGTTGTGAAGTAACACTATCAAATTCGCCTTGCTTTCTTCCATTTCGCTCACGTGCACCTAGTGGTGGTGAAGTGGAAGGAGAAATTCAGCGTTAATTTCATCGACTCCTCTCACGTGGGTCTAGTGTTGATGAAGTGGTACGATAAATTGAGATTTGCTTTCTTCCATTTGTTCATGTGAGCCTAGTAGTGGTGAAGTGAAGCAAGAATTTCAGCAGTGATTTCATCCATTTCTTTCACGGGAGTCTGGTGGTGGTGAAGTGACCCATTCAAGTGAGCTTTTTTTCTTCTTATTTGCTCACGTCGGCCTGGTTTTGTTTCATTTAAGTTCAATTTTTCTCTTTGTTTTCACTGATTTTGCGCATGTGTTCTGTTGGTGGTGGATTGAAAGTAATTCTAGTTTTGTTTTTCTCGGTTTAGCTCACGGATGTCGAGATCGAGGAGTGGAACTAAAAATATAGCTCCGTCTCCATCAGTTTCCATCACGTGTTTTTAGCTCTTGTTGGAAGAAGTAGAGATTTAGCCTTTTCTTTATCAACTTCGCTTAATCGTGTCCATTGATTGTGTAGAGGATGGAGCTATTTGGTTTTATCCTCACTGATTTTGCTCAGGTGAGTCAAGATGTGGTGGCTCAAGGGAGAGGCTCGTAGTGGAGGGGTGAATTAAGCAAATTAGCTTAATCTTCATTAACTTCACTTACGAGGCTTTGGTTTTGGTGGACTAAAATACAAACTTTAAAGTTAATTTCACCGATTTCGCTCACGTGAATCTAGTGATGGTGAAGTGAAAAGGAGAAATTTAGATTTAAATTTATCGCTTTCTTTTAGATGAGTCTTGTAATGACAAAGAGAAATGCGAAATTTAGATTTAATTTCTTCGATTTTGCTTGCGTGTATCTAGTGGTGGAGGGGTAAAATGAGAAAATTGGATTGAATTTTATCAATTTCACTCACGTGTGTCATGTGAAGGTGACACATGTCTAGTGGTGGTGGAGTGAAACAAAAATTTAGATTCAAATTCATGTGAATGCTGAATTGATAGAGGTATTCATCTTTCTCTTTATCGGTTTTGCTTACATGATTCTAGTTTTGTTGTGTAAAAGGAGCAATTTATACTTGTGACTCTAGATTTGGTGGCGTGGAATGCAATATTTGGGTTCAATTTTACCTCTTCCTGAAATTGAATACGTGTTTCATGACAAATGGGGTTCATAAACAAAAGGCATTCAGTCCACAATGAAGTGATTCAATTGAGGTCTTGCAACCTATAGGCTGGGCCAATGCTGACAACCTCTGAAGCGAACAAAAACCCCACCTTACAACATAACCTCACTAACTGCGAATGGGAAACAGTTTATTCTCACGTTAACCTACTAACTCAGAAACCACCTTACTGGTCCATTACCATCAAGAAACAACTCTTTTTCTACTCTCCCTTCATTCGTTTTCCTTCTCGTACACACTTTTGCAACCCCCTCTTACTGTCACAGTGTAGCCGACGATTAAGACCAATGGCCTCATTCACTGATGCTGCCTGTATGAAATCGATTGTAACACCTTCATATTTTCCACCGCGACGGTGCAATGTCGCACAATCTAGTGCGTTCGTATCGGTTATTTTGCATCAAAATGAAGAAATTTTGACGTGACTTGTTATTGAATCTGGCAAACATAATCTTAAGCAATCCTCTGAACTTCTCGCTGTGCGTTTTAGCGAAATTTGCCCTTCGGGCAAGGTCTGTGTTTGATGGGACCAGGACGCGTTCCTCTTGCATTGTAATCTCTGCGTAGCAAATCTTGTTAAACTTTACAACAAGCAGTCTTAAAAATGAAGCCTCTGACCACACATTTGTAAACTAATAGTCTTAGCATCTCTTCTCTTTGTATCGGGGCGGTGGTAGTGCTGCAAACGATACACCAGTCAATTCGCAAATTAGGGTCGGTAGTCGAGTGGTTAACACTTCAATCAAAACCCGGTCGCGAAATAGGGCCATTGGATTCGCTTTAGTTAAGCAAGTTGACATGCATGCATATGCATGTGGACTCACGTGGTCTCAAGCCCTGATGATTGATGAACGCCTTCCTGGTGCTGCAGCAATCTTAGCCTTCTCGGTAGAACGAACCCAACTTTTACTCCCTTCCTCAAAAAAACTTATATGTCCCCACCATTGATATGCCTCAAAATTGCCGTAGAAATAAATTACAAACTAACACCTTTTATAGGAAAAAGTCTTTGCAATCTCCCATTGATTGGATCAGTGAGGCAGCTACCATGGAATAATCTTAAGCGAAAGTTAGCACTTTGTCAACTGTTCAGCCTAGACAACGGTTAGCAAAAAGTGTTATTAATGGCAAAAATGGGACGAAGATGCGAATAGAGAGCCCTAGGTCCAAAATCATTGGCATCATGGTAATGAAGCTGTCACTTTTCTACACCCTAGCCACAGCTGACGTCCAAAATTGGGCGCGCATATAAAAAAGGCTCTATTTGGAATCGATGAAACATTGCACATTCGTTTCAATGCCAGAATTACTCCCATACGTGGAAGAGAGAAGGACCACTTCTATGTCTGGCTCTCAACTATTACGACTTACCAAAAGGCCATCATCGAGAGTGACTGTGGTAAGCTATCAGATGCCTTACGCACAATATCTTTGCCGCTCTGCTGTTGCGAAGGATATTTGGGCAAGGCCGAGTATTTGAGAATGAGATTGGAAGAAAACGAGGAAGTACGATTTAGTTGCATTCAGTCTTGCGATTATTTTCTCAATACCTCTCTGTTATGGTCGCCGTTGGAGACATCACTTGCCTGAATGGTTCTCGGATGCGCCACGATGTGAGGTGAACCAAGACATTAATACTTAGCGTCTTTAAGGTTTTTGTCAATTAAGTGGGTGAATTTGGCATCCTCAAATGATATATGGCAAACACTCCCTCAGCGAGGACATACCTCATTCTTCAAGAGAGCATCTCATGTACCCGAAAACCTTATGAACATTAGGGCACGAAACCTACTTCTACAATGCAAAAGTCTCATACGCAACTAACAGATGTGCTTACTGTAGTGCAAAACATGTTTGAATCTGCCTCAGGACTTGCAAGACGAATCACATAATTTAAACAACCAGTGATGGCTGCAAGTCCAGGAACAGGTAGCCACAATTGGTCAAGGGTCTCAAACATGCACTTGTCTTGTTGCTAGGCAGAAACAACGAGTGCAGTTAAAGTCCTAAGATTAAAAGCATCTTCATTAATAATAAATTATTGGCTATTTTAATGACCAGCTCATAGCCTATTATTTATCTATACGTGTTTTGGACTGATGAGCAGCTTTTTCTCATTCTGACAAAAAATGATTGNGCAGCTTTCTCTCATTCTGACAAAAAATGATTGGGTTCAGTTAATGCACACAAAAATGCAGTCCTTCAAAACACCCAGTACATTGAAGAGCCCTACTTAACAGGCAACGTCTTAGCCCTTACATGGAAAACTAAGTTTTAAATGGCTTTTCAATGAGAGCGCGTGACGAAGAAGCAGGCATTTGAATTGAGGTGAACTTAAATAGCATAACCTCACTACTCAAAATTTTGACCAAACAAGCGACTACCACTCTTCTGCGCTTCGCTCATCCTTAGTGCTGAGGTCAAATCCGGAAGGTTCTTTGCTTATCCGCCGAACTCATCATCCACTTTCTCGCAAGGTTCTGCGAGGCTTAGCATTCTCTGCTTTAAAATGAACGTTTATGGGTGTTCAGGGTGCCCCGCTGTATTCAGAAGCATCATCTTAGGACTTGCACATTTGGCTTACTACCACCAAGGTAGGCGCCATTCATTTTTAGCTTTACTTCTTTATGCGCATCCATTGCCATGTATGTGACTAGGTGCATAAGTAACGTTGTATAACTGGGTATGGATAGTCGTGTTTGTGGACAAGCGCTTTGCGACAGCTTAAAAATAAACTAAACGCATTAAATTGAAAACTCCTGTTTCATACAAGCGACAAAGAATAGCTAAGTGGTTGGTCAAATCGTACAGAGCACTCACGATGAAAGGACCCCATTTTATAAGTTTTGATGTATTTTAGTAATCTATAGTGCAAGTTATCCACTTTGTCCAACGTCCCTAAGAACTTTCGGGATGCTACTGTGCCATCAAAAAGGTAAGGAACATTGCAAAACCTGTCAACCGCTCCTGCTTTGTACACTCCTATGCAACAAAAGATAAAAACACTTTCTTTTAACCTCGAAAAAGTTTGGACACACAATGTGTGCAGCCTGTGCCTCCAACCATTTGAAGACTTTGATTCACTACGCAAGCATTTCTATAAAATGCAAATTTGTGAGTGTGCGCCTACTAATCTCTTATCAAAATCCAGTGTGTTCTCTGCTCTAAAGCCACAGTTTTGTAATTCCATGCTTAGTCTTTACTTTACAATACTCTAGTTTAAAAATGGATGGTTCAGAAACAAGCGTTTGCTGTGCAGAATGCTTCGCACAATATCCAACACATGCGCTCAAGGCATTTCTGTAGGTACCCCTTTGTCCATCAGACAGTTCAATGTGGAAGCTTATAGTAACGCCTTCATCTCCTCACTTTTGCAGATAATCGAGGAAGAATTTTTGAGTCGAATGCAAGCAAACGCTAATGCATAAGTGGAATCGGCAAATTTTTATCGGTATTTAAGTGAGATTATTAACCTTCTGCTTACAATGTTGATATAGCAAGGCAAGAACATTTAAGCCGTAAAAATTTTGAGTTGATTGCGGAATCTCTGGCACAGGCAGCCTGATTTTGTAAGATTAATTGAGCTTTGCTGGTGAGTACGATAGGGCAAACATCGAACTGTATTGCATCGCTTTACATCGCCTCGTTAGTCTAGATGCTTCCAACGATGACACAGCAACCTCACATGATTGGCAGTTTAGCGCTTACTTGTAAGCTACTGGATTTTTAAACAAGTTGTACGTAATCAAAATGTTTTTTTGCGTTTTTGGGCTCTCGAATAAGCTGCCCTAACTTCCCCTCCATGAACGCACACTCATTTATGTGCTCTGTGACCAGACATGCACCCAATATAAGAGGAGAGCTTTGCATTTATTAAAATGTTGTGTTTTATTTGCTAGTCATTGCTACACCTGAAAGTAGGTTCCCACTAAATTGTGGGGTAATTGTAATGAAAATGCAAGCCTATGTAGTACATTGGAAATTGCTTTGCTCAAATGAAAGAGATAATGCCATTTTTGAGGTTGCACAATGCAACATGACACGAACTAATTATCACTATTCGATGGGACTCGGCATAGCAGTGCATATTAATTCATTGGAAACAATGAAACAATTGCTCGGTGTTTCCATTAAAACCATATTCACTAATCACCACATAATCAACGAATAGGCACCGTGCCATGCGCGTGCAACCTCGTCGTTCACCGGTCGATGAGATACCTACAACACTTTTGCGCGGTTGTGGTTGCTGAGAAAATGGAAGTGGGTGCAGGCGCTTCAGAAATGACAAGTCGTTAGGTACGATATCTGTAAACGTGAAAAGCAGTTGTCTAAGAGAAGCAGCATTTTGTGAAGTGAGTCAGTCGGGAGACGATGGAGAGGTAAGAAATATTTTAGCAAAGATGATGGAGTGTATGGTGTTGCTAAAATACATAAGGCAAACTGCTCATTTATATGCTTTGCGCACCTAGCCGAATAAAAAACTACTTTAATATTTTGACGTCGACACTCTTGGGACCAAATATTTAAAAGAGAAGCCAGAATCACTGGTTGTAGGACTCGAGCATAGGCAGTTTATATAAGGAGACTCTTATTATTTCCAGGGTAGTTAGTATCTGCTACCATGGCCGGATAAGAAAAAAAATGCAACAATCGTTAACACCACATGACGTTTCTTTCTCCGCACTACGTTATGGGCAGTTGAAATTGAAAATGCTGCCAAGGGCTCCACTAAGATGAAATCGTACAACACAGCAACTGTCATTCGTGACTGTAAGTTGCGTTTCTGTTACAATTTTCATTACCAGTCAGTACAACTAAATCATTTAAACCGAGTCCCATATTGTCCTTAGGGAAATAATTGCTCATTTAATTTCATTCACGTTTCATTGCAATGTTCCACTCCATCATAAGCCTTCAGTTACTCGCGATTGAATAGTTAATCTTTTGTCAAATTCTGTGCATTTCCTTCCCCTTTGTGACAAAATGTGTTAAAATGGGAGTAAAGAACACCGTATCAGGAAATTTGACGCTAGCTTGCCTTATAAACTCTGCACTCCGTTGGTTTATTAAATAGATGCCAATGTCACTCAACCTGTATTGGCTTCTTTCAGCCCAGTAAATGCATTTAAAACCTATTTACTACCAAGGTGCATCAAAAGCAACTACGATTTTGGCGAGAATAAATTTGAGGTTAGTAGTCTCCACGAAACTTTCGCGCCTCAAAATCAGTCACACCTGAAGTTAATCGAAAGAAACCTATTCATTAGTCCCATCTCATGTCAGAATAGTAAACCTGGAAGCAGTTGTTAGATGCACTCTTTCTAGTTTTACAGAGGAAAATTGACCACCGATCCAATTCAATTCAGTTTTTATGCTCAAGCGTATTTGCATGCTGTGGCAAACAGCAAGGAAAGGGCACAATTTTGCTAGGTCCCATTACATCTGCAAATATTCATTGAGCAAATACTAACCGAGAATTTTTGTCGGATTCAAATGTNCATCTCATGTCAGAATAGTAAACCTGGAAGCAGTTGTTAGATGCACTCTTTCTAGTTTTACAGAGGAAAATTGACCACCGATCCAATTCAATTCAGTTTTTATGCTCAAGCGTATTTGCATGCTGTGGCAAACAGCAAGGAAAGGGCACAATTTTGCTAGGTCCCATTACATCTGCAAATATTCATTGCAGCAAATACTAACCGAGAATTTTTGTCGGATTCAAATGTAGAAGCAAATGTCTTTTATTTCTGCTGCATTAGAATAAGAACATTTGTCCAAAGAGGGTGGTAATTTTAGTGACCCACAGTTGATTGCATTTTGGGCTCGAAAAATCTTCCTGCTGGTCTGTTTTAACCCGATGCACATGTCGGGATTTCTCCCAGCATTGAGCTAGAAACAAGGTAGAGGTCTTAATCTAACGTAAAATACTTTGGCGCCTATGGAAACGAACATAGCACTGGGTTATTGCAGGCGCTGCCACTTAGAATTGATAGCAGATCTATATCTTCAGTGCATCACCTTGTTTTGAAATTAACGGTACAGTTGGGTATGCTATTAAAGGGTACATATACCAGTGCATTACTGATTTTACGGTTTTTAGAATAAATTCGTCAACTTATGCATCTAAGTGAGTTTAGACCATATCTCAAGGCTTCGGTGATACACCTTGAGAGAAGAAGAGGAAGAAAATGTTGTGGACATTTTCATTACGTGAAGGCTGCTTTAAAAATGTCTGCCTGTACAAGCATGAGTGCAGCCTAATAAAAACACTAAATGAAGCCTTTAGCAAAGCTCGAACGAAGTGGACCTAGAGCTGCTGACAGGCGATTAGCATGAGTCTCAGTCGCATTCTACGAATCAATCCATTATGAGTTTTCTCGCGTAGGATTTTAAAGGCAATGCATACAAATCATCTGCTTCCAGCAATTTCTCTGCTTCATTTGTCTGGCGTTTAGCCACAGTTCATTTTTAAACAATGAACACCTGTGGTAATTTCAATAATGACGCCTTGGGAAATGGCTGTGATTAAAAGGTGAAAGCACTTGTGTCTGTTACTTTAACTTAGTACACAAGATGCGTTATGCGTTGAAAAGTTTAACAGAGAGAGATGAATTGTTCCGGAAAGTACAGCTCGTTTGGCAATGCTCCTATAAAGACATACAAACTGGAAAAGCTAAGAAATTACAACAGCAAAGTTTCAAAGGAACCTAAAATTCGCAGAAAGAGCTGGAAGGGATGCCGTACCATTTTAAGGATTGTCTGTGCATTAAATGGAGATTTTGCTATTGGAATATATAGTTGAGAAACAAAACCAAAATAAGCATAATTTAACTCCTTAGTTTAGCATTCTAATAGCATGCTCGTCTTCCATGCAGGCAATCTAGATCACTGTCTGTCTCTGTATGCGCCTACCTTCGTTGCTAAATCTATCGCGACAGTCGTTTGTGATTATGCTTCTAGTTCCGGCCAAAACAGTTATTTGGGGACTAGATAGTGCCTCTGCATAACTTAAAGTTACAGCTAAAAAGTTAATTTATGTATCCCTAAATCAAAAGTGAGCAGCATAATTAGTAAACATTGAGAGTCAAGATAAAAGCAGTGTTTTAGAAAAGCTGAGCCTGATTTTAATTCCTTCATCTTGAACACCTGCCTTAGCAATGGCTTCTACATCCCGTTACAAATAGCACATACAAGTTAATTCTCAAAGTAAAGTGCGAAGGAATTTCATGAATTTGCATAAAGCAACCCCTTATAAGCGTTTAAAACTCACAAAAGTCAAATAATGCTGATGGACACAGAACTCAATCAAATTCGGCTTGATTGGTTCTGAAAAAGTCTCTTGGAGGCTAGTGACTACTTTGCCTAGTCCCTTCGAAATCGCTGATGCTATTTATGCATTGCAAACACCAAATTAGTACCATAAACATGCTGTCTGATAAGGGCCAAAAGCAGGTGGATTGCAAATCACATCACGAATGTAAACCAATGAATTGCAATGTCCACAGTGCAACATAAAATTGGATTTTGAGCCGCACTCTTTTCATTCCCATTTGAGTGAATTTTAGCTATAGACTTTTCGTCCACTGACTTTACGCTTTAGCTTAATTGTAGGTCCATAAGTTGGCAGGTTGAGGAGGACTAGAGGGATGGTAGGTGGATTGGTTAAGCGCAAAATAGAGGGAAAAAACAGGAATGTTCTCCTGCATTAATCTTTGCACTCAACTAGAGGTGTCCAATTAACTTTGGGAGGATTGCCATTCACTGCTCGCCAGGACTGTATCCGTTAGCAAGTAATCGTGAAGGGAAAAAGATGAAAAAGCCTGCATTTATTTTCCGTTTTGCTTGAGGTACGCCATTAGTTCCCAAAACGAATGGAAAAATCAGGTAGCACCCTTTGTAAATGAACCTCGTCCTTAAAGCTAGACGTGATTTAAATGCAAAAAATGGCACTCTATGAAAAATGATGACGAGCTGGTTCACATCAATAACAATTTTTCCGCTCAGGTTGTATGATCCCACTTTTTTGATCCAACAAGTTATTAAAGATATCAAGCTATTGCAAAAATAGTAGAAGTTAAGCTGTTTCAGAACCAGTGGCACCGCTTTGTTTTTCACTTCCATCTAGAGCGGTCAAATCGTCACAATCCTTCTGCTAGTGCTGCAGCTGTTGCGAGGTCGCGAAGTCTTCGAAGGTACCATTAACACGAGAACGATGGTTTCAAAACATCCTAACACGCTGTTGAAGCGTCTAGCAGCGCCGAGGTTTAGACGATACCTTCTGTATTCTACGGGCATCTTGGCCTGAAAATGCAGCACCCGAACTATGCAACGCTGTCTGACATAAAAACGAAGAGCCCATTAAAATGAAAGGTAACAAATGGATTGTTACTACAGCTTCTGCTGCTTCTGCTTTTGGCGGAGAAGAGTGAGCGGTCCCTTGCCTATCATTCAAGCCATTCTCCAGCATCTATGTCCGTGCACCAGCTTGCATCTTCTGCGAAGTTGGCTTACAATTCCTATTTCATAACCACAAAACTATTAACTCTATAACGATTTACATCCACTCACTCATTGTCAGCTACTCTACATGCACACCTCAGTTGATTGTAGAGCACCAACATCCAATACGCGTTGGAACTGCCGGAGGGAAGCACAAGTGGATTGTTTTCTCACGGGCGCTATGCACATGCAAAGTAAAGTTTGTACTGATGGGTACGTGCGTATATGCATGTGGGTGTGCAGGATGCAATGGGTTCTAAATCAGAGCTATTCCAATCGAAGCTGAGGGCCATCGTCAGCGAGTCTTGGTGTCTTGAACTTGTCTTTGTCAACCCATCAGTTGTGGGACCCTCACGCCGGTGGCGGGTAATGCTTGACATGGACCTCATGTTCGCCTCACAGAACGTTGTGGTAGCACCCTTTATCATATGGCGTCTGCTTCTCAACATGCCCTACTTTGCATTTGACAAGTATGTGCCACACGGCACTTGGCTTATGCAAATCATCATCTACTTGCTGAACTTTGCCACCACATGTAAAGAACAAAGTTACTGTCCTGCGGCCTCCTTTTCAGGTGTATCTTCTCCTTTTTATAACCCACCAAATGGTGGTAGTTCAGCAGTTAAATCTACTTGTTTCACGATGCCCTAATAGTGGAACAGGTGGTGGTTAAATGCCAGTTTCTTGTGTCAAAACATCTGTAATGTGTCTTGATCCTACTTTGAGGTCCAGTCTAATTCTCGACCGCGAGACATAGATCTTAATGCAAGAAGGTTTCTCGATGCGCTTTTAATTATTTTGCGATGTGGCATTGCCAATGGGTGGCGCACACTCATACATTCGCCCCTCTAATGTATACGAGTCATCGCTTTGTTCTGTACGCCACCTCGGTTTGTGCAGCATTAAGTAAATGATTTGATAAATTGGGGATGAGAACATAAAAGTAAAAGGTAGAATCTGTGGTGAGACTATGTTAATTAAGAAGCATAAGAAAAATAATAGTGAACAGCAGCATTGACATTTAAACCACCATCAATCTTAGTCACACCGGCTGCGACAGGAGTTGTGGGCTTCGAAGAAATCTATGGGGAACATTTGTGCTTTTTGCATGGTAAACTTTAAAGAAACGGTTTGATTGGGCTTGTTGATGCCGTCACCGCCATGGCAGCTGTGTGAGGTGCGAAAACTTTACGCCTTTTGCAGACTCGGGTAAACTATTGTCCCTAAGGTTATTGATGTTTTTCTCAGATGCAACTAATATGGCAGTCGAGAAACGGATCAACCATACGTCTTGTCATGAGTGTTCCTTTCTCAACAAAGCACAAGGGGTATGCAAACCGCGGTTTCATGCAAAATTATGTCACCAGCGTTCGAGAAGCCGCCTTTATTTGATGATCGTCCTTAGACTCTGCCTATTTTCAACGCCTTCCTCTCATTTTCCAGTGGCTCTCGCATTGGTGTGGGAGTGTTTTATGCATGTGCACCGAAGCTGGAGAAGAAGGCCGACTACTCCGTTTGTTTGTTCATATCCGTAGCCTAACGAAATATTGTACTCGTCTGCCTGTCTGACTTTCGGTTTGGTTCCTCCAAAGCTTATTTCCATAATTTTTTTGTTAATCATTAAACCCTAGCTGCCTCATTCCTTTCCATCTAGGATAAATATGACAGGGTGGGGACTTCATTTCTGCCATTTGTTGAGATGCATGAAGAGACAACTACGAGCCATACTGCTGCAGTCATTGATTTGCATGGGCAAATACCCATCACATTAGCTTATACGACCTTATGAGAGCAGTAGGCTAGGCTGATTTGGAGGTTTTTATGAGATTGGGGGTCGAATGCCAATTTTTAGGCGATTTTTCAAAACCGCGGACTTAAGGACCTGCAGTGTCTATGCTTATCTACAGTGTTTGCGCAGCTCATCTACCTTATGATTCATTTATTTCTTAGTAAGTCTTACTTTTATGTGTGCGAGTTGTTCCAGCGCCACTTGAATTCTTTGTCAGACAGCGCAGTTTGACGCTTTACCAGAGCTCAAATGGCAAAGAAAGGTATCATGTAGGGCTGACCGCTAAAGGGTAGCACAAAATAGATCTAATGGCTCAGTCACTTAAGAGTGATAATAGCTGAAATGAGACAAATTGAACCCTTAACTGAATGAAGGAGCACTTATTGTGCTGTAGGGAATAGCAACGATTGGTAAAGGACGGAAAATAACTAGAAGCTTGTGACATAAAGCAAGTGAAGAAAGCATGAAGACCAATGTGCTATTCCTGATGAAGTTTGCATGCAGTAAGTTAATTTTCACCTCCAGGATAAACGCAGGCCAGCCTAAAAGAAGAAATACGGACCAGTAAGGAGCCGATGAGGCAGTATATACCACGTTAGCCATGCTACAAGTTAGCTTATCAGTATCATGGTACAGGATAGTTTAATTCCAGCTGAATTCGACCCTTGAGGAATTGTTAACACATTTGTTGCCCACCTGCGTAATGTCATGGGTCAGGCATGGGTGTTCATTGGAGGCCGCTGGGAGTGTCAGAAAGATGGGTTCGAAAGTCAATTCCCGAATTACTAAAAATTGAGCATGCTCTTGGTTCCACACGTATTTAGTGGTGTTTACTAACGTTCCCCTGATTGCATGTCTTCCATAGGATTACAAGGCTGCGGTTTAGCGTACAGCGATTCCGTAAGGAGAGTGGAAAAGTAGGACGGTTAGTAATCACCTAATTTTGGCGATTCGCAAAGTAAATCAAGGATGCATCAGGTTCAACGGAATGTCTCAATCCAGCTTAAGGAATGGAGCACCGAATTAATGGAGCCAATCATGCGCAAAACAACAATCGCCATTGCAAAGACATGAGTGAGATCATGAGACGATTCGTCAAAATCTGTACTCACACCTAAGTCACGTTCATGGTAGCTGCCAGACAAGTGTGCTTTGCCCATCTGCCATGCAGTAGCAAATGCTGCATAATGAGCACAAAAGTTATCAATGACCAATGACAAAAGGACGTGTGGTCGATGAAAGACTGTTTGCTCACCGATTAACGACTAGCGAGAATAGAGGCTAGCGACTGATAAAGATATTGACCATGAAGACAGATTAAATGGCTAAACTTTGAACAATGAAGTAAAAGTTAGTTCAGCTCCCTAGAATGTAATTATCTATGTTTCCCTCTGTGCGTGAGTGGGTAGACAAGTGACACTGCGTTGGGTGCGGACATTATCATTTGCCATCTGGAGAACAGCCAACAACTACGGCTTCGAAAGGTCTACATTCACGCACCTGGGGCATGTCTAAGATAGGTTTTCCGGGAAAGAGCATGAGCCGTTAAGACTAGTAATCCGGTCCTATGCTTGGTGTTGCGATGCCAATGCAAGACTGCACATTGTCTCACGCAGTTGCTGCATGAGATATGTACAGCTGAAGGCAGAAGAGTGAAGAACTACTCTGTCTACGGCTAGAATGAACGGCAGAATGCAGGAGGAAGTGGCTATAAACAGATCCGCTCCAGACTTCCACAGCCAATGTTTTCTGAAGAAGTTAGATCAATTGTTGCCCAAATAACATCCCACCTGTATTTACAATGTTGCTTTAAATAGGTCAGTGTTACCCCATGGGTGCAGCATTCGCTTTGGTGATTTTCAAAGAGAACTTTAGCAGTTGAACTGCAGCCACGCAAAATACTTACCACTGATGTGCGGAGAGAAAGTGATATCGTAGACAGTAGGAAAACAAAGTGACGACACCTGCAGCTCAACTCACCCATGACATTTTCCACTGCAACACAAAACAGAAAATAATGAGCTCATGACATTACATGGTGTTTTTTGACAGGTCAAAGTGGGAATTGAGCCAGGTATGCCATGGTAAGCGATCGTGGTATCACCTACTGAACCCTTCAAATTATCACTGCAATTAAAAATAGTCTAACTTACTTTGGGCAAGCGTGTATGTCTAATCTGCTCCCATCTAACCTAAACCACCCACGTTATTAACCGACTAGCAGTGGACTTTCTGCCAATATGGTGTTCACTTTGTTTACATCGGTGCGAACAAGGACTGAATGCAACTACCACATTCCAACATTAGCTACTATCACTTGCCATGCCCACACTCAGGCAGGTCAATTGGAGCGTCATAGAGCCCCAGTCAGAAAAGGCCCATTTATCACCTGCTGTCTACACACCCGCTTAATGTGATGATTTTACCATTTGAATACGGTCAATTAGACTTCTGACCACGTTCATGCTACAGAGTAATTGGGGAACCCAACTAAACGACACGATAAAATCGAATGAGACTATTTAAAACCAATGTGCGAGAATTCATCGTATAGAAGGTGGCAACGCTCACGTTGTTAATGGAGGAGGCCGAGGTAATGGCATGTGGAAATTGTCACTGCCAGTGAGCCAATAAGTTGTTGTTTCCACACCGTCTCCAAATTCCACTGAACCGCGATACTCAGTATGATAGCCTCCGATTTCATCCAATACTTCATCTCTTTGCTGATGTGTATTCGAAAGGCTGAGGCAGATACGTTTTCTATTGAGGGCATGGTGGAGGAGAAGTAGGTCAAGGATGATTCTACTAACCGGCTCCAGATGACTCTATTTGCAGTGCTCGATTAACAGTATCGCCGAAGAGACAGTAACGCGGCATTGTAAGCCCCACGACACCAGCAACACAAGGTCCTGCAAGAGAACAGTGCTGTGCAACAAATTGCATATTTAGTAGTCCTAATTAAAGAGGAATTTTGATTTTTCACATCAAAAGCCAGCGCTTGGAGGCATTCCGATTATTTATTTGGCAGAGCTTTGAAATTGCACGAGGACATTAAATTGTGTTGCCTGCTTAATTGTAGCGTTAGTGACGCACAAATGAACTCAAATGCGAAGCATTAATTCTGGAAAAATACATTAGGCTGTGCTACGCATGTATGACAACATTGACGTATCATGGACAACAGCACAGATGAGGCGTAGGGAGATCAGATTCATGACCTAAGTGCTGCTTCAAATTCCAGCGTCAGAATGCCCTTTCGCCAAGGCATTGCGTAAGCGCTGTTAAAATTAATTAGGATAAGTTTATATGTGTCCTGCGCATTCAGCTAACCGCTGTGCAGACCGATGCGTAGCCTTAAGGGAACCTGTGGTAGGTGCTTGATGGTGAAGGTGCCACAAGCACTGAGCAGGTGGAGGGCCATGGTGGCGATCTCAGCTGCGTGGCATCGTCCATTACGGACTGGCAGTCCCGAAGTCACCATGCAGGCGTCGCCTATTGTCTCCACCTGCAATAGGCAAATCCGATCTCAATCAGCATCCGCTTTGAGTATTGCTGTTGCGCCTGTGCCAGCACATTGGTGGGAGAGACGCAGGCGTGTCGACTAGACTAATGAGCAAAGAGACGTAGAGTGGTACCCTGCGACTTCAACCAACCATTTGCCCACATACTAGAATGCTACTCAATTTGGCATTTCCTCCACATTCGTAAGTTCTTAATTACTCAGTAAACTGTGACTCAAAACACATCGTTATCAAAGCAGGTAGGAGTAGCAGAGTACTGCTTCCATTTATCAACTGTGATGAAATGGGATCTAACTTGTAGCCATGAGTAGGCTCAGGCGTCTTAAATGGACCTCACCTTGTGCAATCGTCCTGTCAAACAACGTATATAGGTCGTTGAGAAGATCAACAACCTGCAGTGGTGTGGACATTGCTAAAATGGTTGTGAAGCCAACGATGTCGCTGATGTAGATTGACACCTCGTCGTAGGTCTCAGGTGCCACTGCTACACCCGCCTTCAGTGCTTCCGCCACAACTCTACAATTCCAGCTGAGCGTCACTCTTCCACTCTCACATCACTCAGACTCTACACTCGCATAGTTGCATATCAGTTCAAGCTAACAAGGTGCGGTCCTAACAGCCATAGCTGCCAGCCAGAAATCATGCGACGGAAAACTCACGGAGGAAGCAAGCGACAGATGAGAAGTTCTTTCTTCCTCTTCTCCTTCTCTAGATCAACCATTCGAGTTCTCACCTCTTCTTCCAACCGCCACGAGTAATTCTCCATCACCTTGAACACGTGTTCTACAATGTTCGTTTTCATTGCAAGATTAGGGAGAGGCTCAAATACAATCACAAACCTACTTTCCACTAGTCATTCGTTGAATCTCTTCATTCAGCTCCTTGAATGTTGGTCTTAGTCCAGGATTGTTCGACCACGCTCGCTCAACAATATTTCTGTAAGTTGGTGGAACACCTGTTTCATGAAGCTGGAGAGAAAAAGTGGGGTATTAGTTGGTGAGTACTTTGCCATCAAAAAGGGGCCTAATCCAACGCAAAGTTACGCGAGCCTCTTTGGACTTTCGAAAATAGACTCCTACGGCAACAGCTCAGGCCTCTTCTCTTGCCGTCTTTTCCAGCTTCTTTGAAAATTCTGAGCAGCCTTGATAGTTGAGATGCCAAGTGTGGTAAATATTAGCAATTTTCTCAAGATCACATCGGTCGACATATTCAACTCGACATCAACCCTGATGGTCCTCACTCATGCTTTCGCCACGCCATACATGACAAATGCTGAGCCTCTAAATACATCCGACCTCCTATAGTGAAGGCTTTGATAAACTCATAACGGTATCCTATGGTGAGAAGCAATACTCACCTTTGGCCGAAAAGGAGGCTTTTCTTGACTCCTTACACGTTCTAGAATCTNGAATGTTGGTCTTAGTCCAGGATTGTTCGACCACGCTCGCTCAACAATATTTCTGTAAGTTGGTGGAACACCTGTTTCATGAAGCTGGAGAGAAAAAGTGGGGTATTAGTTGGTGAGTACTTTGCCATCAAAAAGGGGCCTAATCCAACGCAAAGTTACGCGAGCCTCTTTGGACTTTCGAAAATAGACTCCTACGGCAACAGCTCAGGCCTCTTCTCTTGCCGTCTTTTCCAGCTTCTTTGAAAATTCTGAGCAGCCTTGATAGTTGAGATGCCAAGTGTGGTAAATATTAGCAATTTTCTCAAGATCACATCGGTCGACATATTCAACTCGACATCAACCCTGATGGTCCTCACTCATGCTTTCGCCACGCCATACATGACAAATGCTGAGCCTCTAAATACATCCGACCTCCTATAGTGAAGGCTTTGATAAACTCATAACGGTATCCTATGGTGAGAAGCAATACTCACCTTTGGCCGAAAAGGAGGCTTTTCTTGACTCCTTACACGTTCTAGAATCTCCTCTGATGATGCCAAATGCGTAGACATCAACCGGCTTGGTTCCAATCATCGCTGCTGACTTGTCACGCAGCAGCTCAGGCGCTGTCCATAATTCTTCTATGTTTGAGGCGCAATAGCAGAGGGTGGTAAAAGTAACTAACCTTCAGGGTGGTATGAAGGATAACTGCCTGTTAAGTTGTAGATTTTGGGATGCCAAAGTCAGTGATTTTCAAGACGTATCGACAACTGACAACGCAATTGGTCGATTTGAGTCTTCCGTGAGCTTTGAGGCTTGAGCTGTGGAGGTACTCCATCCCCTTGTAATGTCACATTGAAGGTGGTAGTTAAATGCACTGGAAAGAAGGGAGTTGCTCAAGTGCCATAAGGTAGCATCGACTCACCCGAACAAAGTCGGCCATGAGAGAGAGCTTGAAATCCTAGTCAAGTGTTATGCTTTTGTTGTTGATAACATCCTACACATGGAAGCACAGTAACAGGTAAGTCGACAGAAAAGCATTTTTCACGTGCAGCATGGAGCCTAGGTGAAGGTGTGTCGGGCATCACTGCATAGAGTGTCTGTTGTACGTGAAATGGCCCAATGTTGGAGTTGCTGACATATAGTTCTTGCAAATGACTGTGGCAGACCATTTTCAAAGGGTGTGGATTAAGACAAAGCAATCGCCTTTAAGATCCCCTCACTTACAATTCTGACGGCATTTCTTTAATAGGTGAAAAATATCAGCTTTGGATGATTGTATTGCAACAGGCGGAACAGAATGGTAAACGTGGTTACTAGGTCGGTATTTTACGAGTAAGGCAACGCAAAGCAGCGCTGCCCGTTGCTGGGGAAGCTTTTTTGTAAGGGCGTTGAGGGCTTGGAAATAAGTTTCAGTTATGCTTCTCCGAGAGCTTTTATATTCGCCGTAACCAATATATTGCCCTTTCAGGAACGATTTCAACTGCACTTCTTACCTATCGCTGTAAGTCAGCCAGTATTCTTGCTTTCGCGCATCGTGCCATTACTTACACAAACCCGTCAGCAAATCGCCGATTTTGCAAGTGTAGGACTTGTTGCAAAGGAAAGTAGTGATTTAGATGGGTGCTTTTAACAAAATAAATGGAATAAGTTTTTCTTTTATCATCTGAAGGCTTCTCCGATGACAGTAGTGAAAGATGAGACTGAAGGAGTGTGATGTCATACAGCATCCCACGAAAGTGTTGACATTTTCGTGTCGCATATCCCGCAGTCCGGCAAGGTGCTCGATTAACCGTGAGCGCAGTGGGATGCAAGGCAAGTCCAATTCCCTAACGTAGACTTGAATTCCCTATAACAATAAGCCAAGAAAAATAGGTAACAGAAGCTGTTGCAGCACATCTTCTCAGACAGCAGCATCTGTGCACTGGCATAGTTTGTGCAGTCAGCAAAAAGCAGAATTATTTGAGACCACTCCCTCGCCTCGGAGTGGACCTCAGCTACGATGGTGAGAAACATCGCCAACTGTACAAACGATGCCAGGGTTCGAGCTCTTCCACGCACGATAATAATGTGCCTAATATCCTGCCCATTCTGGATGGGCTGTCATTGACTGCAGGCCTAATCTACCATCCTCACATCTCTCACGAATCCACATTCTTAGCAATGGAGTTATACGTGTCACTATTGCACAAAACAAGAGTAGCTAAAAGAGTAAGTGGAGGTGGCATGAAGAGGACTACGAGGAGAGCTGTTGACACAAAGGCGATGGTAGAACAGCCCATTTACCGCCTAAAGCCATACCAAGTAGGAGGTAAGTGAAGATGTAAAAGCGCTGCGCACGGAAGCCAATAATAGAAAATCAGAAGTGCTAAATANGGATGCAAGGCAAGTCCAATTCCCTAACGTAGACTTGAATTCCCTATAACAATAAGCCAAGAAAAATAGGTAACAGAAGCTGTTGCAGCACATCTTCTCAGACAGCAGCATCTGTGCACTGGCATAGTTTGTGCAGTCAGCAAAAAGCAGAATTATTTGAGACCACTCCCTCGCCTCGGAGTGGACCTCAGCTACGATGGTGAGAAACATCGCCAACTGTACAAACGATGCCAGGGTTCGAGCTCTTCCACGCACGATAATAATGTGCCTAATATCCTGCCCATTCTGGATGGGCTGTCATTGACTGCAGGCCTAATCTACCATCCTCACATCTCTCACGAATCCACATTCTTAGCAATGGAGTTATACGTGTCACTATTGCACAAAACAAGAGTAGCTAAAAGAGTAAGTGGAGGTGGCATGAAGAGGACTACGAGGAGAGCTGTTGACACAAAGGCGATGGTAGAACAGCCCATTTACCGCCTAAAGCCATACCAAGTAGGAGGTAAGTGAAGATGTAAAAGCGCTGCGCACGGAAGCCAATAATAGAAAATCAGAAGTGCTAAATATTTCTTCGCCCTGCCACTGGACAAGGCAGGGAAGCATATCCAATCCTGCACATTGAAAGCCGGCTCTTCAAATTAGTCGCATGGGAGGGAGGGAAGAGGATGTACACTGCCTCACTCCAATCATCAGTGTCAAGTGCCTTCTTTCATTGCGTGAAGGCAATCATTCGATCTTACTCGGTTTTCGAGCACTACGTGATGGCTTTTGGGAACCAAGCGCTGACCCTCTATCGCATTCTGCGGGCCTAATATACTTACTCTTTTACATTTTCCTCCTAATACTTAAGTAACACTCGTAGCCAACGCTACTTGTACAGGACTGAAGTCATTAACGCCTATCAGTCAAAACCTCCGTTGTCGATAGAAACATAACATGCATTTAACTGAGCAATCCTCCCCTTTCGCATGCTCTGTAGAGGCTCTTTTTTATGCTCGACGCTGCAACCAAGACTCGAGGAGTAGGCAGGAGGGCGTGGGAGGAAGTAAGGGCATCCGAATTCGACACCATATTCACTTGCATCGGAGGAGTTCGTGGGGACTAAAGCCATCGACAAATATGTCAGCAATAGCTTAAGGTGGAAACCAATCCTCCGTTTTTCACTCGTTTGAAAACATTTTAACGTTACGATGTCTGCTTACAGGTAGACAACCATCATCATCGTTGAATGTAAAATCACTTTCCACAAAAAACAAGTTTGAGTGAATTGAAGCGTTTGGTCTTGCGCACAATCCGTCTAAATTGATCACATCAGTGGGGATACACAATTTAGTCCACCTGTATACCAGCACAATTACNTATTTGAGACCACTCCCTCGCCTCGGAGTGGACCTCAGCTACGATGGTGAGAAACATCGCCAACTGTACAAACGATGCCAGGGTTCGAGCTCTTCCACGCACGATAATAATGTGCCTAATATCCTGCCCATTCTGGATGGGCTGTCATTGACTGCAGGCCTAATCTACCATCCTCACATCTCTCACGAATCCACATTCTTAGCAATGGAGTTATACGTGTCACTATTGCACAAAACAAGAGTAGCTAAAAGAGTAAGTGGAGGTGGCATGAAGAGGACTACGAGGAGAGCTGTTGACACAAAGGCGATGGTAGAACAGCCCATTTACCGCCTAAAGCCATACCAAGTAGGAGGTAAGGGAAGATGTAAAATCGCTCCCATCGCATACCAAATCCACAAGGCGCAAATAAGTAGCATGAACGTTGAGGTCCGCCTCCATCTCCTGGCCAAGTCATTGCACTCCTTCGCTGGGAGAGCATTAGTGGATGATGAATGACATCAATGAGATTGAAGATGTCTGCATACCTCTCTGCTTGAGCTCCAACATCAGCCACCTCAGTGACATTGGGCTTAAGGGAGAAGAGAAGGAGGTCAAAGATGCCGTGCGGAATATTGCCACCTTCAGTTTGGTAATGGAAAGTGATGGAGGGGAGTGGGGGCACTTGGGTGTGTGGGAGGCTGCGCAGTGGTTGGAAGAGACTGGTGGAAGAGGCGATATTGCCACCACCCTCCTGCAGCAGGTGGATTTGAACCAAACGCATTGCTGGCGCTGCCCCACTAGCCACTGAGAGGCTGATTCGCTGCCAAAAGGAAACCAACTTATTAGTGCACAAGAAATCCTCCATGTACAAATATAGAGGTTTAGCATATGCGTTTATGGGTGAGAGTGAATTCACTGAACGATGTGGCATCTACGCTCCCTTTATTCTCCAATGAATAAATGTGGAGTGCTGCAGTGTGCTGTTTTTAGACGAAATGGTCGAATTTATCTGTGCAAACACTAGCTTCAGTCCGTCCTATTTACCCTGGATGCCTTTAAAATAAACCTTAAAAGCTCTACAGGTAGACGTTGGCCTAATAGGACGTCAGTTTGTGCAGAAAACAGATCCGCCAATCACCCATTTGCTGCTCGTGAACTCATAACCGAAATCATATTGGTGTGGCAGTCATTTACGACAATCTGAGTTCATCATCTCAAGGTGCACAGACACCCAAAGGATGTAGATTAGTGTCATTCGTGCGCGGACGTGATGTAGGAGAAATGTGAAATGAGGACAAAATGGTATGAATTACCTCCTTGTACGGCATCGAAACCTCGTCATATCTAGTGCCCTTGGATAGTGCTGTGACAATGATGAGCGAACGACCGGCAGCTAATAAGGGTCCAACTTGAGACAACTGCGCTCCCCATATGCGCAGGATATCGTAAGTGAGCATATCTGTGGGATCCACGTGGATGAGTGCGATCCGCCCTTGTTTAATTCGGGTGGAGTTCTAAACACCCACTACGAATTTCACTGCCAGTTCTGCCCTTGCTAATATCAGTGCCACTGACGAAGAAGGTGAAGCAAGTGAAAAAGGGAAACAATTGGCATAAGATAACAAAGTGGATGCTTACCGTCCAAATAGTCTTATAATGGCTCCAGTAAACTCGTAAAGTTTGTCGTCGATATGGTACTGACACTAGTCAAGAGTTCAAGCACGTTGTGCCTGTCCCGGGAAAGGTGAAGTGTTGATAGGGTTGCATCTAACATCTCGGGAATGTCAAAGATGTTGGTGTGTATGTCATAAAACAGTGCAATATGCCTCCAACCGTTGTTGACGAGATAGACAAGAATGCCTTGCAGAATGGTCTTGCGTTGAACTGCAACAGAGACCGCAGCAATGGGTGGGGTGAGCGAATCATGACTACTGTTGGCAGGCTGATTGACAAAGACAGAAGTGGAACTTAGCACTTGATGATAGTAGGAGATCTGATAGATTTGAGCACGTGGTGTCCCCTTTGGGTTACCGAGGTTGATCCACTCGTTCACCAAATTACAGTCACTAGCTAAGGGAGGCCCCAGCAACACGCTGAATCCCGCAGAATTCGACGCATTTTGCTGGAATCACCAAAACTGTCATTACAATGTGTGCGAAGCATATTTTGACGGCGTGTCCATATAATTTAACACCTTTTACTCCCTCCACCGTCGCTTGTATTAACGTAAGGCTACANCCATATAATTTAACACCTTTTACCCCCTCCACCGTCGCTTTATTAACGTAGGCTATAGTTGTTTAGGGATGGAAGCACGGGAGCAGGGGGAGTTGCAAGGAATAACCCCAACAAACCAGGGTTGGGCAAAGCGATAAAACGTGGGCGATCTATGCTGCAATATCAAATTTCAACCCTACGGGAGCAGGGGGAGTTGCAAGGAATAACCCCAACAAACCAGGGTTGGGCAAAGCGATAAAACGTGGGTGATCTATGCGTCAATATCAAATTTCAACCCATAAAATATTGTCAGTAATTTGCAACTGCTTTGACATTGTAAAGCTGGGCTTAGTGGTGAATGCTAACACTTGAACCTCGCGTCTATTGCTTTCTCTTTTGATAGGTGATTGGTTAGATAGGAGAGATGGCATAAGTACGGTACTCGGTAATGTTACGACAAGGCGTTAGAATGCAGAAGAGGTGGATGACAGCACGCAATTTATTTTTATAAGAAGCTCGTTCTTAGGAATGGAGCTAACTTTATTATCGTAAGACGCGGTAGGGAGCTAAATGAACGATCGCCATTTTAACACGCCCCGACTCTGAGTACAGTAATGTAGGATGAAATAGTGGTCAGTCAACACAGACATGCTTTTGGATTAGGTCCATTCACACGACACGCACACATACAGGGTTACCTTAGTGTAAGTGCTAACACTACGCGAAAGGCTGTCAGAGTCTACCACAACGAACCTGTAAGTTTTGCAAAATATCGTATAGCGCGCTTGCTCTCGAGGCCTCCTGCATTGAGCGGCCAGGCACCCATAGGTGCCCCAGAATGGCAAGGAAAAGCGTCTCGCTGTTCGTTGGCATCAGTGAGCGCACATAGTACACAGCTGCGGCAACGCTGTGAGAGAAGTTGAAGTACTCCATGTCCGACGAGCACACAGGGTCAGAGGTGAGGGTGTAGATATTGAGGAGATTTCGGTCACGTGACGCCACCTCTTTCTTCGCACTGCAGACGTCGGAGATGGCCAAGGTGATCAAAAAAGCAACTAGTACCATCTCGTTTTATCAAAGGATCCCTTAGGAAGTTGGAGCAGGTGTAAAATTGGTGCAATTTATATGCAGGCAGTTAAAGTTGACGCCCCTTTTTAATGCACAAACGCAATTAATTGAGGCGTAGACGAAAGTAAAGCCTTCGTGACATAATGGGGTAAAAGAAGTCAAAGCATGTTATCAAGGAATTGTCGCAGCTATTTATGAAGCTAATGCATTAGCTAATTCGTTGGTTGTTTTCATGAGAGCAGTTTATTCAAAGTCGTGCATGCAACTCCCTAACCTCTCTCCCAGTTAATTTAATCTACTTCTTGCGATTACCTGGAGGTCGCCTCGGAGCCTCGGCTGTTTTTATTCAACATTCCATATGAAATGAAAAGCTGTGACAATGCGAGTGCTGACTTCGGTCGGTCGCGCATGGATTAGATGTTCAACTAGCACCAGCTCTATGTGTAAGCCAAAAAGCGATTATTGCATTAAAAAACCTGCGCACAACCAACTTGCCACCTAGTCAGTTGTCACTATCCCCTTCTCGTAAAGTTGATCCAGGATTTCCGTTCATATGCTCTTCGTGAGCATAAAATAAATCTCAGGAAAGGAAGCTGACATCATACCACTAGTTTGGCTATTCTCTTTTGGAACATTTGAATGAAATGCTCTTAAACACAGGTCTAACGCTAAGCTAAACGCAATTTGATGACTACCGCGTATCATCCTTAATTCATTGTGATAACGTCAGAATTATAAGCAATTTTGCGTACGTCTACTGCAGCTCTTTAGCAGAAATATGCTTTAAGACCTTTTGAACAACTATTTTCAGTCAAGCTAATACCATGACAAAGGCGCTATGTCGCGCTATGTAGTGCGACGACGTGGAACATCGCGTTTGATAAGTGGCAGCAGTCTACAATAAACTAATGGGCTAATCTGCTCCTGCACCACAATTTTTCTTCTTGCTTAACGCATTGCATTCCCAATGAATAGTGCCGTTGCTGTGCCTCTCTCCTCATCGAATATATGAGAAGTGGCATTTAGAGTCTGATTGCGCTTCCTTGCGTGCCAAACCAGCTGCTGCATATCCAAACAGACTATTCACCACATCATGCAAACTGCTAATTTATGCATTACTTTAAGACGAAAATTTATCGCTCTCATTAGTTCATGTAGAGATGCTTGAATTTTACAGGATTGAACAAATTCCGGACATTTCTAAGAAGCATGCTATCACAGTCATTAACTACACTGAAATGCACGGTCAAATGCTTAAAACGGAATGATCGGGAAAAGAAGATTGTGCAATCCACCCTTCCTATACAGCGCTCGCAAAACGGAATCGCATTTTAATCATTCGACCCCCAAACATTACGCAAACAACTAGACTGCTGCACAGAGGCCGAAACGAGGCGCATTGGCAAAAGTTCGGTCTAGAGTTAAGCTATGTGATGGCCGTTCATTTGACTCACGATGATACTCTAGTCGAGCCTGTAAAGTCATAACACCATCTAACTTAATAGGGGTTACAAATTCAGCCTAAACATTCAATTCACCTACTCTTTCTCTATCACAAATGTCTCAAGTGTATTCCCATTTTGATTTATTTTTGAAAAAAACGCTATTCCATTTTGCAAGCACCCTTATTTTCTTGCACCATACCTTACATGTGTTGACAGCATCATGCACCTGTCGATAGACTAACAGAAATATGGCTTAAAAACATTACTCATGCTACTATGGGCGCATGTGATCATTGGGTGTGACCAATGAGAGCTTGTGACGAGGAGAGTGGGCTGCCATTGTCCAGCTAACCCACCTTTAGTGGTAACGCTTCAGTCACTGGCTGTTTTTGAAGATTATCGTGGCATGATGTTGAGCCAAGGTCACACGGAGCTTGCGGACTGTATAGGAGTGGATCCCTTATTGTCTTCCTCTAAATTGTCAGCATTCTCTTTTATGTAGCGGTAGGTGAATGCTGACCGAAGGGCAACCAAAGAAATGGGACATTTTTAGGTCTCAAAAGAGAAGGCAAAGCTACCATCCATTTGCTTAATAGATGGCAGCTTCCCTTCTCTGGCATTTGCTGCTAAGAGAGAATAGGCAATAGTCACTTCTGTTTCAGGCAAGCAGCACGCTGATCTATGCAACAACTTGGTGATTTGAACTGCAGGAATTAAGCCTTGCGTAACAGCAAGAGAGAAGGTGGACTCCAGGATATTGAAACACCAATTATGTACTATGTTAGCCAATGGCTGTATGCCACATTAATAAACAGGTGGGAAGAGACCAGAGTGTTTTCCAACCTTAAGATCAAGTTTTTCATAACATAAGCACTTCACTTGTGGTTTATACAGAGTGCCGTTGCGTGTCTCAATTTCGTTTCTTCTTCTGCTCTGCACCTAATTTCGAAAAGCCTAGCAGTGGAATCAAACGCAAAGTCCTTGCTCTCACTGAAGCAGAGGGCTTAAAGTGCAAGGAGAATCTGCAACTTGTCAACGAGTAGGTTCCTCCGTCAAAAACACTGAAACCGTGTGCATTAGATGTACAAACTGGTATCTTGGAAAATGAGCCCGTGACTATGATTTCCTAACCCATTGATGACATCGCTTGCCATTATGGAAACGCACACCTGACGTGCAAGGGTAATTATACCACGATGTTTGTGATATAAACGGGCCCCTAAATGCAGCAAAAGACCAAAATAGGCATTTCGCTAAACGCTGCAACCTTCAAGTCTTTACAAGTAATTGGTAGCAAGGCAACCACTGTGTGTCTACCCAACCGCAAAGTGGTGGTGCATTCACTTGGCTCCTAGTCAGTTGGACACACACTTCCTATCTCCATTCACCAAAGATGTTTGAAACAAGATTAGGTGCACTCCTTTAAAACCAGACCTGTGTGTTCTTATCTATTTGGGCCTTGACTTCAGCAACAATGTTTCGTAAAAAACCCAACAAGATGAGCAAATAACGATAATGACGACCCAAAATATGCGAATTGACAAGTCGTGTTCCAAAGTAAGGCTGTAGGCAGGGATTGCAATAAGTTTTACAAAGAAGAACCATTATCAGTTGCATGGTGTGGATTAAGACAAGTAGTGCACTTTTAAGGAAAAAGGATAGTAAGAAAAGGAGATAATGAGAATGTTAGAGACAAGGATGAAGAGGCGACAGGCGATTTTTCCACTTAAGCAGCAGAGTAATCACCGAAGCAATATCGCAGCCAAATTTGTAGCTATAAGCATTCATTGATCCCTCAAGTAGCTTAAGGTAGTCATTGCTGAACAGTATCACACTGTCTATTAGACTAAGGCCGAATTCTTAGCCAGGTGATTTGATAGAAACAAACATTCGCGTGGTCAGGCGTTCTGCACTTAAATAACTGCACAGCAGTTGCGTGCATGATTCTAAAGATAAAAAGAAGAGGGTACACGTTGGCCATCCTTGGAATGCATTAACCATTAGTGAGCTCGGTTTCATTTGGCAATATTTATGTCACGTTACCTGCTGTAGCTGGATCGACCTTTCGATTTTAAACACCCTTCCTTTACTTCTCCCGGATTATGCACCAAAGTTTCATATGCAGGTAGTCGAATTGGAAAATAGCAATGTTCTCATTTAACTACTTTCAAAACCTAAGGCTGCTCTTAGTTAAAAATGCGGTACTTTTATTCTTGGACCATTGTTGATTATCAAATGTGGTGCAAGTCAAAAAATGCTTACGGCTTTCAAAAAATAAAAGAAGGTTAATCAAATACTACCATCAGCGTATTTGGTAGTAATTTTACCAGTTCGTTCAACAGGACTTCTAATCCATTAACGCACCCTGTATGTCCTAAAAGAAAACCGCGAGAAGAAGACTTGTGTAAGCTGAAGTACAGGTATCCATTCACACATTAAGTAGTTGCAGGCGATAATTAGGAATCATAGCAAACATTACGCTTTCAAAGCAAGGGGAAGTAGAGGAGAACTTGTACACCGTCAACCAGCTCCTTCACCTCCACGGCATAGTGAGGCTTCTACATAAGTGTCGGTTGTGCTCGCTGCTTATCACCAATGATGCGACCATCCCCACGGATGCGCACACGGTGACCACCAATGCGGCTTGTGCTCAGACCACCATGCCCACTTCTGACCACAGTGTGAACCTTTCGCAACCTCACCCCACGGTGCCCACTTCCACGGATGCGAACATGGCCAACTTTTACAATGCATTTCTTTGCCTTACTCTGCTTTTTTTCAAACTGATTGTGCGTTGAGCTGTATCCGCTTATATACTAGTCTCCTCGTCACTAATTGTTCCGCGTGACACTCGTTCTCATTGTACTTTGAGCTTTACATTAGTGCTTGCCAATCTCAACAATGCTCTTGTGACTCCCACTCTTCCAAATGATGTTTAACGTGATGTCTAGCCTGTGAATGGCACATGGCTTACTTAGTACAATATTTTCCACTTAAGGGTTGAGGCTGGTGAGAATCCAAGCAAACATCTTTGCGCGAGGCAAGTTAGACATTGAATTCCTGCCCAAATATGGTGTAGACTTAAAGTGCTGCAGCCTAGTGCAATGAGCCTTTGACAATGCTACAAAAGCGATCACGCCACAAACAAAAATACATCCCACACATTTTTAAAATTAATGCAAGAGATATTAAGTGAAGAATTTTTATACAGTTGCGGTGGTCTTAACAATAGGTAATACAGCTTCGTTTCGAAGACAATGCGTTCTATGGGCACTTACCGTCTTACCAATTATTAGAGCTTTACTGAAAAACCTGCATTCACTCTTCCTTCATTGTGCACCTAAGCAACGATATGCGCATAAGACCACTGATAATGACTGCAAAATGGCGCTGATAGCCTAGCCTAGTGCAGAACCGCTTAGCACGCAGAGGCGAGCCAAACTCAGTTGTGCTAAAGAGCGAGCGTAGGTTTGTGTGCGTAGAATGCTGAATGCATGCCATTCAATCGGTTGGTCTAGCTTCCATGTGATCTCAGCTAAGGAGCACCATGTTGATTTGCCCAGATTTACTTTTAAATATTCAAAAACATAAATTCCATATTACAGATGTTGGTGAATCACAGTTGAAAGTGTCTTTTACACGTTTCCGAGTAATGTGCTTAAGAAGGTGGGTGTAAATTTAATTTAAGCTTCTCACCCTAAAGCGTTGAAGCACAAACATACAAAGAAAAAAATTTGTTATGGGTGCTTTTGTTTTCGTCTATGCAACCCAAAAAATAAATCGGTTCTACATCCAAGAGCCCCATTCCTCACAATTTAGTTCGAGTCTTTGCAGAAAGTACGCAGTAGATGCTTCAAACTGATCATTTTAATAGGCTTGTGCAAGAAAAGCAATATGGAGATGAAATAGTAGAAAGTTATTGTAAACTACAATTGGAATAATGCATTAAAATTGGCTTCCTATATTCTAGAGCATAATTACCTTGATAACGAACTAAAATAATTAGTAGAACAATAATTTATTCGCGTATATGAGGCGCATAATTGTTGCGCGGGCAGTAGTCTATAAGCGAAGGCGTAATTACCGACATCTGTGGTGCTCATCACACCTTCATTCCATGGGTTGCACGCATGCCTTGACGCACGCAGCACTTTCTGCGGTTGGTTGGTTGGTTGGGAGTATATCAAGAAGGCGTTTGCCTTTCACTTACAATCACACTGCACGTCGGTACCTAATGCCAGTGTAGCCTCTTTGATCGTACACATCTGCTGCAAAGGACGCACCACCCGCCTGCACAAAGTCTGATTTTATCCCATGATTGCCACATTGTCATAGCTTAGTGGCCAAAACATTAACCTATTTTTGAGAAAAATTTAACAAGCAATATTTGTGCTTGCCGTAGGCAAATCAAGTAAGGAAGTGCGACACCCCGCAAGAGCTTAGGTAAAACTATGGAGAGTAGACATTTTTACTTAGTTTACCACCGTGCTGGAATTGTTTGCACTGAAATCATGCAAGATGGTAACGCAAAATAGATTCTCAACCGACCGCGCATTAAAAAACCACCGTAGTTCTTGCTTATTAAAACACGCTACACCAAGCATATACTATTTGGCTACCCATAAGACGATAATAATGCAACAAATAGAGCATCTAAAGCAGTTTATTCAGTAAAGCTCTACAGAGAAGTAAGATGGTCAATGCACAAATAACTTAGCATTTTCGAAACAAAATAGCTTCAGCCATCAATATGGCTACCACAGATATTTACCTCTATTGCATTACCCTAATAAATTGGAACTCACGTTGAGAAAGGATGACACTTCTTTTGATTAAACAACGTTTGCAAACCTGCACAGTTTCTCCTTCCATTTGCGTAATAACACAGAAACCGGTCTCATAAATGTGCGTGGTGCATTTTTGTTTGTGATGGGATTGTTTGTTGCAACTTTATTGAAGGTGCAGTACACTGGGTTGTGGCATCTTAAATCTTGCCAATTTTGGGCACTAAAGGGTCAACATTCATTTTTAAAGGGTAAATTTGGACGGAAGCTACATCGTATTAAAGGAATGATTTTCATGCTAGACTTACCTCGCGCCAATTCGACGAAAGAAATGTTGTAATTCCCATTGTTAGGAATAAGGAATTACAGCATTGGGGAAATGACTAAGAGGTCATGCGCATGGCCAGCACGAAATGCAGCCAAAAAGAAAATCAAAATCATTGTGCTTATGGTCATATTACTGGATAGATCATCACATCGTTATGTAGTGCGTGTTATGAAGGCCAATCTCTGCACAGTTGGTGGTAGGACAAATCACCAACAGCCGAGAAAGCATTTGATACTGATGGGTTATTCGTTTCAACGCGAATTCTACCAGAACACAAATGAACCGGGTTTAGTGGTTCGGCACAGCTCGATGCCAGTCTGTGCTCCACGATCCGCTCATTGCTAAAGACAGTCTCCATTCATAAAAATGTTTGCTTGAGTTCTCACCAACTTTAACACTTAGGTGGAAAAAAGCTAAGCTAAGTGAGTCACACGCCATTCACAGACTAGGCATCACTAAAAACATCACCTGTTAGAGATCGGCAGGAGCTAATGTAGAGCCAGAAGTACAATGTGCATGAGCGTCACGCGGAACAGTCCGAGGCAAGGCGACTGGTACATAAGCGGACACACCTTGGCGCACAAGTCAGTTCTAGGGAAAGCAGAGACAGGCAAGGAAATGGAGTGGGGAAGTTGGCCGTGCTCGTATCCGTGGAAGTGGGCAGAAGTGGGCATGGTGGCCTGAGCACAAGCCGCATTGGTGGTCACCGTGTGAGCAGCCGTGGGGATGGTCACAGCAGTGGTGGTAAACAGCGAGCACAACGGAGCGTGTGCTAACACCGGCGCTTGTGAAGAAGCCTCTGAATGCCGTGGAGGTGAAGGAGTTGGCTGGCAGTGTACAAGCTCCTCTCCACCTCTATTTTGCATTGAACGCTTGAAGAATGCTATTAATCCTGATTATTGTTTGTAACTGCTTAATACATGACTAGATACCAGTACGTCAACCTGCAAAACTCTTCTCCTTTAGGTATTCCTTTTAGGCATACGAGATAAATTTAGCGGATTAAAAGTCCTCTGATAGCCTTCAACTGAAGACTCATTACATAAACAGGTGAAACTACTGCCGCATGCATTATTTCCTTTATGTTACTTAAACGTCATAAGCCCAGCCTTTGATTTGCATCACGTTTTTGGACAATAACTATGATCTACGCCTTAAGAATCCTTGTTTTTAATCGGGAGAAGCTCAAGGTTTGAATATGGTTAACGGAAACCATTCTGTTCTCGTCAATTAACGATTTGTACATGAAGCAATAGCACGCATTCCTTGTAAACGAAAAGAAGTGATTGAATTTTAGCAAGTTTAAAATGTCGCAGAAATCAGCATGGTATCAATTTTGCTAGATAAATCTAAACTCATAATTGCACACTTCATTCTGAAAATGGTTTACCTTAACTCCTTTCCCCGCCCTCCTATTTGTCCTTGTCTTTTGCGTTCGCATCAGCATCTTTTTTATAATCTACTACCCCTGATGGATGCACAAAATGCATTAATTGGTGTAGCGGGATCATCCCGTTCCTCCTCCTCCGTCTTTTCCACCTTGCTATAAGAAGGCCAAGTTCTTCTAGGTATCTCTTTATTAAGGGTAAAAAGGCAGATGAAACAGTCCAATCTACGGGGGTTGGGTCCCCGGCTCCTGTGGGGAAGCGAGCTCGTCCGCGACTACGTGTATATATTGTGTTTCCGCCTCTCACCTGCAAAGCGCATATAAACACCGCCCTTTTTACAACTGGCATCATGCTACAGCTAATATTTGTACTTCATTGTCACATTTTCATGTGCGTATATGTCAGCCATCTAACTGGTAAAACTCATTCGTTTAAGCAGGAGAACTGGCGACTTCCGGTCCGCCCTTGTAAGTGCGACAGGCAGACAGGACTATGAGTGGGTGACAGCGCCGTAGTCTAGAATAGAATATGCATAATATTTACTTAGAGTAAATATCAAGAACCAAGCTTGTTTTTGTAAGCTGATTTTACTGCAGCAACACCTTCTGCTTAAATGAACATTTACAAAGCCTTTAGTGAACTATTTATGAGCATAGACGGCTGTGATTAGCAAAATAATCAGATTTATTGTTTGTGCTCTAGTGAGCAGTAAGCCTTTTATTGTTATGTTTGGAAAGAGAAATAATGGTTAACTCATGTAATCAGCCACGTTATCAAGCTGGCACTTTTAAATCAAACTTATCATTTTCTGGAAAATAACTCGTATTTACTGTTTACGCTACAAATGCTCACCGATATTGATTTTATTCCACACCCAAGTTTTTTGAATTTAAGACCTTTAACTTAAGACCCAATTAACCCTAATTTTGCATTTACATAGTTTGCCTTTTATTAACTGCATTTGCCTTGCCATAGCGTCTCATCAGTGCGGCATTTGGATACTCTCAAGGTCGTCCCTGTCCTCACCTTTAGAAGTATACGTTCTTCATCATAAGGCAACAAAGGGCAGACCAAACTGTTTTCTAAATAAATCTAACGGAAATATCTACATTGGGTCTTCAGAGTAGTAATATTACGCAGCCTCTTTTTACGTGTTTTTAACCCATGCAAAATGCAGCGCTCTGCATTTATTGTAGAATTAATTTGCTCAAACTGACCGCCATCAGGTCACAAAAGTAAGTTGTTTTGGCGAAAATCCACTGTTTACTTAAGCAATTTTGGCGAAAATCCACTGTTTACTTAAGCAACGCAAATGTGCAGAATTTAGAACGCAGGTATTATAGCCGGTACCTACCTCACTTCGCCTTCGCCTTGACAAACACTTTACGAGAGTCCAGCCTCATAGAAAGGCATTTCAAGTTTTTATTGTTATGTTTGGAAAGAGAAATAATGTTTAACTCATGTTATCAGCCACGTTATCGAGCTGGCACTTTTAAATCAAACTTATCATTTTCTGGAAAATAACTCGTATTTACTGTTTACGCTACAAATGCTCACCGATATTGATTTTATTCCACACCCAAGTTTTTTCGAATTTAAGACCTTTAACTTAAGACCCAATTAACCCTAATTTTGCATTTACATAGTTTGCCTTTTATTAACTGCATTTGCCTTGCCATAGCGTCTCATCAGTGCGGCATTTGGATACTCTCAAGGTCGTCCCTGTCCTCACCTTTAGAAGTATACGTTCTTCATCATAAGGCAACAAAGGGCAGACCAAACTGTTTTCTAAATAAATCTAACGGAAATATCTACATTGGGTCTTCAGAGTAGTAATATTACGCAGCCTCTTTTTACGTGTTTTTAACCCATGCAAAAATGCAGCGCTCTGCATTTATTTTAGAATTAATTTGCTCAAACTGACCGCCATCAGGTCACAAAAGTAAGTTGCTTTGGCGAAAATCCACTGTTTACTTAAGCAACGCAAATGTGCAGAATTTAGAACGCAGGTATTATAGCCGGTACCTACCTCACTTCGCCTTCGCCTTGACAAACACTTTACGAGAGTCCAGCCTCATAGAAAGGCATTTCAAGTTATTTCTGATTTGACAATCCTCTCACCTACCTAAATCTGAAAGTGCGTCAAGCAATCTCACTCATGCTTAAAGCCCAATATTAACAACCAGATGGACGCTTCACTGCTCTGTCAACAAGGTGGTTGGAAGGCTAGTAGACTAAAGTAACCTTTGTAGAAGATAAGACACAAAGGACTCCACATTGTTGCTTAATGGTAACACTAACCGTCACAGCTACTTAGAAGTAGCGCTTACTGACATAACGACATGACAGCATTTTAAATTCGCCCCACGAATGAAAAAGATACTACGAGTTTGCACTAGCTGCATTCAGCCCTCCCGCCTTCTTGGCATACATGCTCCTGCAAAAAGTGGTTGCAAATATCGCGTCCTTTCCCAAGCACAACTCACCCTTTCAAATCTACCCACCCAACCGCCTACTAGTCGCAAATTCTCTGCCTTTTAAAGCCGTCCTCATGGCAAAGTTGTAGCATTTCACCTTCCAACAAATCACAACACACTCAACAGTAAAACATAGAAACAAATCGGGAATATGCCTTAAGATCCACTCATCACCTGTGCCAACAAACTACAATCTAACAAAATAAAAACATTTCAACGCCTGCTGAGGCAAATTATGCCGCAGCCGTCACCTGGTCATGCAAATGAGTCGCGTCTACGCAGTTCTCTCAGCTCTTTTCCTCCCCAAAGACTATAAGAGACACCATACTCGGGCAGAATACATAGAAGTGTATTTAACATACCAGTGACACACTCCACGAACGTACAACGACGAGACAAATAAGTCGTCCCAACACCAAAATCCGTCATTCAACAAACCATCAACGCATTACATAATCCGCTTCGCCTTGTTCAGCACCATCCCCCGTGCTCTCCTCGGTAAGGCTACCGCGTCGTCAGTCGCCTCATCTCCATTGTGTGAGCTGGTTCCTCGTGGGATGAGAAAATGTGCTAGCCATCACGCATTTCCATGACCAGTGGAGGAAATAATGGCCTGAAAGCAAAAAGTCAAACTCCTACCAACGATGCGGCAACACAACAAATATGTTGAGAGAATAATTAAGCTTTGACATAGCTTCCAGTCTGAAATCGACTGGCACATCGCAAGCATACAAATATAAGCCCAACCACTTGTCTCAGGCGGTGGAAATACACTCACTACCGTCAATTGGCAGATGACCGCTAAACAACACACGCACACACACGAGGGACCTGAAATCACATAATTTCATGCGACACAAGCCGCATAGGTAAGAATATGCAGAAGCAAGTGGAGCATGAAATCATTGACCACTTTCCGTTTCTCTTACAAGTTAATC